>JAMKCH010007308.1:0-32956 GCA_023653785.1 Ophioderma brevispina | reverse complement strand
TAAAAAAAAGAATGTGCACATTAGATAGAAAAATGAATAAAATGTCAACTCAATTTACTTCCAGAATGTCAGTGCCAATATGTACACGTAAACTCAAGCGAACAATAGAGCTATGATATTCAAATATCAAGCCTAAAACACTTCAATCTTCTCTCAACATGGTATGCATTGCCCATTGTTACGCTCATACTGTGAAAAGATTTTCAAGCTATATCCCGTGTTATGAAACTTCCCCGGATTTATCTAAGTATCTGTTCATAACAAAAGAGCACAACTACTCACCTCGCTCATGATTTTTTAAAAAGGTAGGTCGCTGACAACCATTGCCTTTCTTTGTAAATTGCATAGAAATATGGTTTTTCATGGTTTTAAAGACAATAACTTGCGGATTTAGGTTATGCACAAATTAGTTCAGGCCCTTGCCACTTGTCATATATTTTGTCCCCTTTACATTTTCTTTTCGAAACCAAATTTACTCATGGTCAAAGTTAATGAAACACCCAGTAGAATCTCAGATTTCTTTATCGCGAAGTGGGGGGGGGGGGGGGGCGAGGGACATAACTCCTCCAATTCGCAAGGACAAAACATTCGCAATCCGTTCAACTGCATGCACAATAACGATGGACCAGTGTAAAAGAATGTGAAGTGTGTTCCGGGCCCATTATTGAGTATCTTTAGCCCCATTGTTCGCTTTATCAGGTTGGAGGTTATGTCTATCCCTTGGTCATGATTTTCTGCAATTAATCAGTTGACTTTTATCATTTTTCTAACTAAGGTGCACCCCTTTCATGTGGGGACAAGCTTTTCCTGTTAAAATAATTTGTTTTAATTTTAAGTGAAGGAATAAGTAATCCCCAGGTCTGGGGCACGATATTTAAATTAAAGGCACATTGTATCATGTACCATGCCTAATATGTTCTTTTCCGGAATAATCGTCTAAATGATTAAAAAAATCGGTTCTACGTGGTGTTCTCACATCTATGTCACATTTTCGTGAAACGTTCATATCAGTGGCCAACGGATGTTCATACGATCATTGACTCCAGCAAAAATAAGGCTACTATTGATACGTAAATCCACACTGGGTATCAAAGACAACGTACTTCGATTCCCTTTATCTCGTAGTGCATGGTCCATTGTGCATAACCGATTCAATTAAAATTTTGTACCTACACCTCGATTTAGGTTTGAGCTATCAGTCCAAGAGTTATTAGAAAACACCCGAAATAAAAAGCCATAGCTGATTTTGTAAGGATAGTTTCCTAATATTGTAAGGAACAACATACCAAAAGTCCCCCAAGAGTCCCCTTTGTGCTTATTGAGTAATAAGGGGGTAAAGTTGTACAGGGTCAAATTTTATAATGGTCCAATGGTCTTCAAAATAACAGGGGGGTCCCAAAAAAAGTGGTGCAAGCAGATAACCCAGGTTTCTCAAAAAACTACTAAAGCTGTGAATTTCATTCTCAGGGTGAAATAATTATAATCGTTTGTATAAATTGTGCAAATCCCATGACAATCCGCCCACGCAAAACAGAGATATGAATGATTATTAAAGGCCATCATGTTTTTCACCCATTCCCAATGGGATTTACACAGTTAACACATTTGGTCCGTTTTGCTGTCGGGTGAGCGATTTCCAACAATTGAATGTTCCTGTGTATTCATGGCATAACATTTAAATATTACAAACTAAGAAATACAAAATGCACAGGATATTCTTTTTTATGATTTATTAAGTGGCAAATAGGCATTAGAATAATAACGTGCAATTATTGAGCCTACAGTCGCATTCTAGAAATTATGATCAGCACAAATCAGAACTTTGCCGTTATGTCTATTTTGTTACTCTACCTGTGCCGTTTTGTGGATTAAATATCTAAAATTGGAAACTAAGTGCACATGTTTGAAAATGTATACATGTAGTCACATTTTACAAGAAAAGAATTAAAATAGGTTAGTGACATGGAAAGTCCTTTGCTCGGGCAGAACCTGTTTGCTGGAATCTTTTTCCAGACCCAAATGTGTAACCGGATGTGTAATGACACAACCGAATGATTTATTGAAAGTTTCTATCTTTGTGAAGGTTTTATAAAATAACAACAATTGGAGGGACGTGCCATTCATTTTCATTAAACTAAGATAACAGTTTCTCACCTGTCATTAATTTCTCTCTTTAACAGGACTTTAATCTGTTTTTTTTGCACAACATCCCAGTGATCTTAAAATCTGTTCAATGTTAAAAAAAACAGTGTGAGTCAAAAAGAATCGGACCGTGATTGATTATATTTTATCAAAAAATAATTTAGCTTGATTAAAAAAGTTTGGCTATCGAAAACAAGCATGTTCTTCCGCTCATTAGGAAAAAAAGAATCACCGAAATTCATCATTCCTAACCATTGTATGCTGTTAATTGCCAAGGAACGCAATTTCCAGCTGTCCACGGAATGATGAATGCTTTGAATATGTGCGAGTACCTGGGAAATGACGGGTCTTGAAATGTAAATGATATGGAAACCCGAGAGTTTCAAAACAGAAGTTGCATGGTCGCAAAAATCAATAATTAATGAATTAAAAGAACAAATCATAGGTATTTTCAAAAACTAACTTCGGCATCTTGGTGAAAGGTATCAGGTATCATGGCCCTCCATATCCAGATGTACAAACAAACTTTTATAAACACACACCCAAAAAGAAATCCCCCACCTGAAACTTGTCTCTCAAGTTCAAAACGATACATCTTGTTATACAATAGGTGGGATTATATTGGAAGCGGTGTTTATTTACGGGCGTTATTTGACACCCTTCTTTGTGGCCGATCATGGAGTATTGTTGAAGTTATGCCCACTGGACCGAACCCACCACAGAAGTTAAAAGTGCAGTAAATCTATTGGCAATCACACTGTTACAATTGAAATCAGTGACAATCTTCTTCTTTTATGCTAAGTTAATTCTCCTTATCATAGGGCCTACTGCAGCAGAATAACTGTTGTGTGAAAATAGAGAAATCCGTACTCCTGGCTGTCTGACCGGCGATTAAAGACCAAAATAATGCATTTTCAAAAGCCACAAATGTGAGATCATTACTTCGGCTCCCCCCCCGATTCCAATACTTAACTTAAAGTGGAGTCTTCATTAATGTGTGAATCCAAAACACTTTTAGTGAACTCTTGGGAAATTAATTTCTTATGGCACTTAGTCAGATCGTCTGAAATGTGAATGCTAAACATAAACTGGTATGTCGTGCAATTCTTCGTCCAAATGTTATACCATTATGCTGCTGCCCGACTCACTTGACCGAACCCACCGCAGGATTTGAAAATTGGTCAATCCTATTGACAATCATAAAGTATATCATACGTACAGATGAAGTCAGTACAGTCCTCTTCTCTGCATGACAAAATCTCTTCTCTAGGCTTACTGCAACTTTTAAATCTGGGGTGGGTTCAGTCAAGTGGGAAAACTTACAATACTTCATAAATCACCCAAATGAGGTGTCAAAATGCGCGTAATAAACACCGCCTTCCAATTATATCCATAATGTATAATGCGATGCATCGTTTAAATTTTACAGACCAAATTTCAGGGGGGGGGTGGGTGTGTTTAGTTGAACTTTTGCAGACCCATCAGAGACAGTTTCTGCAGTTCCCACAAGCAAACCGTGCACCTGCCAAACAGGTATTATAGCAATGGTCAGGAAAATTTCCATTGACTATGGGAACACACCAAGAACCGACAACATGAAGCATCGGGAAGGACTGCCAGGTACCAAGCTAACAATGTTGCTCAAGTGAGACAAGCTCTGAGAATGAACCCAGGAATTGAGCTGATACTTGGTTCATTCTCAGAGCTGGTCTCACTCGAGCCATGTTAGCTTGGGACCTTGCAGTCCGTCTTCTTCCTTTTGCTTCATGTGTCGGTTCTTGATGTTCCATAGTCAGGCAAAATTTCCTGACCATGGCGATAATAAACCTGTTTGCAAGGTGTTTCAGTTTGATTGTGGGAACTGCAAGGCAAACTGTCTCTGAACCTCAACGGGAAAACTGGGTCTGCAAGTAAGTTTCAATATAAAAGTTTGGTGTACACCTTTTAAGGTAGAAGGGGAGGGATTAGACCCCAAAATAATATTTTTTAAAATTATTTACATTACTCAACAGAGCACATTTTTCTCTTTAAAATTTTTTTATCCCATCAAATGCCGACATCTGGTTCGATTAGTTATCGTCACTTCTACTCACCGTTTGATATAATGCTTGACCTCAAAACAAAGAAAAAAAAGGAAAGGTAGTGTCGCAAATGTCTTTTGTTTCGTATTGTTTTGACCGAGTATTTTAAACCTTTTTACTTTTCACATTCCGTTATTTCGAAAAGGGGTATGTGTAAGTCTGCAGGTAAGTATCAACAGTTTTTAAGTCATATACTTCTAAAAATCTGTTTTCAAAATTGCTTTTAAACCTAAAAATATTTACATAATATGCAAATCAAGTTGTTCAGATTTAAAAGGCATTTTTCTTGTATTACATTTGTTCATGAGTTTGCGATCTTTAACAAAATGTGCAGGACAAAACTATACCCCCTATAGAGCGAAATTTGCCACAAATGATCGTAGACCAAAGAGCTGTGTTTGCGTCTACTTTCAATACGCTAGAGTTGATTTGTTTTAGGTTGGTCAGATGCTCCAAAATTCATGTGTGTCAAATCATATTTTGGTATGCCCTACCCCCTCCATATGTGGGATGTTCTTCAAAGTAGACCAATGCATAGATCTTTTCGCTCGTGTGCTTTAATTTGACACCTCAATCAACTTTCTGTGACATTTTATTGCGGAGCTACATTTTTTCAAAACCTGTGTAATTTGCGCTAATTAAATATGCATATTAGCTTATTAATATGCATGAAATTTGAAATTGCAGGTTTTTTGAGTACTTGTGATATACTTATTATTTACCCAAAGATTTAAGTTTCTATCATGTTTCTTAAGAAAAAAAATGTCAATCCCTCCTCTTCTACCTTAAACAGAGTCAAACCTTTAATGCAATGATTTAACTCTCCAATTGTGCTATAACTGGACTGGAAAAGAAATCAAAGTGATAAGTATAACATTCATCATGCGCATATCCCTTTCGTCCCTAGAGGGAAAATGAATACCAACCTGACGATCACCGCAAAAAAGGGAGTTGGCGCAATTTGTCTTGTCAGATCTAGGAGCAATTCCACCCTAAATACAAGGCTCCGTGATTTGTGAAAAGTGACAAAAATGGCATTTAGGGATTTAAGGGATACAATGCAATTATGAAGGTATACATTTTTAGTTACGTTTTAGGTAATTTTTTTCGTTCAAAATTTGTTTTGTACATCATTCCAAAAAGGTTTCAAGAGACGTATAGAGAAACAATCGATGACGGTATCAAGCAGTGGGACAATATGTATTTTTCGTATAAATTATTTACATATGGTAATTGCACATATTTGTTTACCTTGCTGGTGTACTGATCAGACATTACGTTAACATGAGCTTTTCTCTCAAAGCAACATACGTATCACGATTAGTACCGGGTGTCTAAAAAAGAGAACCTTCAAATCGCCCTCTATTTCACGAAGAAAAAAGGTAAACCATACAAATTAACACATCTCTGAAAAGTGCATTTCGTTAGGTTTCCGACAACGAACAAATCTTTTCAAAAGGACACATATTGACCGAGTTATGCCCGATTGAAAATTTGTACTACTGTTTTATTTTATCCACGGATTGTTACTGTTTTAGTTGTCGTTAGACAATACACATTTTCCAAGCACAGTCTTTTGTTTGTGGTTTCTGCTGTTTTTGCGACAAAGGTCAGTTCTGATATTGAAAGGGTTAGTTTTAATTATTAGAAATTCCAAAATCCTGCCTCATTCTTCTTTACTGCGCTTCTCTGCCCCAATTTGTATGGTTAACTTTTCCTCTTCGTGAAATAGAGGGCGTTTTGAGGGTTCTCTTTTTTAGACACCCGGTAGAATTAGTTTATAACAAATATTTTAGCTTAACAAATGCTATTTGTTTCAGTGCTGGTCCACGTCACTGGTGGTGGTAGTAAGGCGGTAAAACTATTTTCATAGGGTGAAATATAAAATGTACCATTCATTGAATAAAAGTATTCTTGCCATTCTATGAATGAAAATATTTTAAAGTGTTTGTTTGTATTTTTTATAACTTTACATAACTTATCTTTCTAATAAACATTACTTCAGATTAATGCATGAATAGAAAGTTTAGAATGGACTGTTTTATTATTTTTGTATTATATTTTATTTGATTTTGTTATCAATCTAGCTATAACTGGGCAATCCAGGAAATAGGCGTGCGGGTTATAACGCCTAATTGTTATTTAATGACAACCGACGTTCCAATGTCGATCAAACTGTGTTTGGAATTACAGTAATAACTTCACTAATAAGACTTCATAAACGTTTATTATGAGAGAAGAAATATGATTGGATAAAAATCATGCATTGATATTTGTTATTGCACGGTGTCGTAATGTTAATAGATGCGTACGCGGAGTGGCTTAGAAACGGTTTACACCGCGAGACTTTGGATTGATTCATTTTATGGGCGGATATGTGCATCTTTTTTGTTAGAAACATTAGCCTACTGCATTTGATTTCATGACATAGACCTATTCAGATATTTCTTTTAAAAATGTCTGCTTTAATAACGTTTATGAATTAGGTTAATGTTTGTATATTTTTTTGTTTCTCGTGCATTGGCAAAATTCAAAAATCAATGCACTTGCGTCTGTTTGACCAGACTCATAATGGCACTCGCCCCGGCCCTGCGGGGCTTGTGCCATTATTCGTCGTCAAACTGAGCGCGCGTATTGATTTTTGGCCAATGCACTCGAAGCTAAAAGTATTCAGCCATTAACGTCTAATTGCTACTTGCTAACAATTATAGAATTCCATCAAATATCACATTCCCTTTGTATAGACAAATCCGACCAGCCAAATGATGGTCAGAATTGATCCGCCATTACTGGGGGCCTCCAACCCAAAACCTACCCAAATCTTTTGTACGTCTGTACCACGCTTGATTAAGTAAAATTCAAAAGCTACACTTAATCTGCACATTTGGGTGAATTCAAGCAGGATGCACCCCAGCTATGGCTGCCAGTGAGGTGTTGGAATGTGCGAAATCGGATTGGTGTATAGTCCAGAGGTAGACACGTATGACCTTGCAAATGACCTTGCATAGGAGTCTATTTGCATGCGTTTTGATGGTTTCTCCCTTATTTAATCCTCAAACCAGATCACCATGTCTATACGGTAGTCCAGTAGTATTAGCTCACATAGCCAAATAGGTGAACATTTTTGGTAACAAGCTGATTTTTTCTGTATAGGTGCTGGAACATGTGTACTATCACTGACTATCACCCGCAAATCCCCTGGTGGCATTTTCCGAAATCCAAGATGGCGTCCAAAATGGCCGTTTTTAAAATATTTTTATATATTTTTGGAACTCTACTTGTTAAAAACAAAACGAACCTATCCAAACATATGTTTTTGAGTATGGGGAATCTATTTAAAACGCTGTCAAGTACTCAAAAATCAAAATGGCTCCCAATCATCATCATCATCATCCTTCGGCTGCGGAGCAGGCGATTACAAGATTTCTCCATGCACATCTATCTTTGGCAAGTGTGGCTATCTGCTCAGCTTGTATCATGCCCTTTTCATACCCTAGCACACGTTGGTTGTAGGCTAAATAAGAGGTGCGTAGACGTCCAGGTCTCCTTTTGCATGAGGTGGTAGGCGAGAGGAGCCGTATCTTCTAGCAGCTTCTTCCTCTGCAGACGAAGGATGTGTCCAAGGAACCTCAGCTGGCGATGTCTTTACAAGGTGGATGAGAGGCTCAGTGTTGGTCTTGAATATAAGATGGTGTTGGAGACACGGTCTTTCCGTTTTGTGTCCAGCATAATCCTATAGCAAGAGGTGGCAACTGCGTTGATTTTGCTTTCCATGTCTTGTGATAGCACCCAGGATTCACATCCATATAGTAGGATGGTCACACATGTGTGTTTGAATAACTTGACCTTTGGCAGATTGGATAATGGGAGCCTTTCCATAGACGTTCTAGCTTCCAGAAGGCACTAACTCCATGCTAATGCTTTGCGTCCTTTTTAGGTCGCTTTGCAGCAGAATGCCATTTTGAGCCAAGATATTTGAAATCTGTCACATGGTTGATGGATTCACCATAGACTTAAAGTATTTGGGATTAGGATACAATTGCAGTCATTCTTCTTTCTTGGATTGCTTCGTAGAGGCCAAGATTTGTCTGCTGCCGCTGCAGTGTTTTGTCATCTGTGTTCTGTTGCCTCGGAAGAGTGGATTCCAAGCAGGGCAATATACATCACAAAATCCAAGTATTCAATACTTTGGCTGGTTATCGTCTGGAGCGGCGAGGGTTGTGTTACACAAATTCCAGAGCAGAGATGTTGGCCTTCTTCATTAGAAAGTCTACTAAATATTGATGAAAGTGATGGAGCTACAAACCTCACCCTGCAGAACTCCGGTGGTGACTTCGAAGGATCTGAAATTTTTCCTTCAACCATTACTTACTGCACTTTTAGAGTTGTTGTATAGCGCACTTGCGGCATTCATATGCTTCCGGATTCCATATGCCGCATCACAGCAACATAACCTTTCTATTGATGAAAATGACCGCCTTTTGTATATTTTGCAAAACATTGGAAGCCGCAGTGTTTCAGAAAAAATTTTAAGGAGACTAATATTACTTTAAGTTATTGTAAATTCCCAATACCATTAAAAAATTACTCCTCTCAAATGCAAAAGATTGAATTTCCCTCTTTAGAGTGACTACACAGGGCCCCACTCTGAAAAGAGTGCAATGTTCACACATTTCAAAGAAACTTTTTTTGTGGTCAAATTTTATCTTGATAATTGACAAAATGATATCATTTTATCATTTGTTTTAATTATAAAGAGTAAATTTGAGCCAAAAAGTATTCTTTGAAAGGTGTGAAATTTCACTCTTTTCAGAGTGGGCATGTAGTCACTCTAAAAGAGTGAAATTCACTCTTTTGCATTTAGAGAGTAGTGTATAGCTATTGAACATAATGATATTCAAGATGTACAAGAAAATAAGTATAGAAAATTGAAAGAATCCACATTTAAATCAGAGTTTCCTCTTTCTTTCACATCTTAGGACATAATTATATTTGCAAATATAGAGAAGCTTGCCTTTCACCAGCTTGAACCAATTAAGGGGACTTATACCCAATCAAAACACCAAACCATTATATGGGGTCAAAACAATGTAAAGAATAAAAATATTTAAAAAAAAATTAAAATGGCTCTGTACTGACATAGTTATTACTTCACTTTATAGGTGGTTGGATCAAAAAATTTTACTTGGTTCTCCCAAAAATGATTAAGGAATATTCCAAGTTTAACGCCGTCACCATGGCAACAGTGTATGCGGCATCCAAAAAAACAATGCGTTATGGTTTCAAATGATGTTTTCATTAATTTTCTACAGGAACAAAGACAATTTTTGATAGGGTGTGATAATTCCCAATCAAAAAACGCTATGTCATAATTGCCTCTAGCTGATTGCCTGTTTTTTTCCTAACATAGAACACTGGTCGATCACGTTCCCACGGCCGTGCTTGGGATCCCGCGCCAATTTTGGCACTGCATACGGTCCAACAATCACGTTGCAAAGTTACCACACAATTCGAGACAGTCTTCCATAAGAGACTGTGGAAGTTTGGAGCAGTCTGAATTTACAGGCCCTTACGCAGTCGGGAACGCAAATTCCACAAATGGGGCAAAAGGTCCACTTTCTGCTGAATTTTGTAATGAAAAGATCCAAAATTTTGACAAGAAAGCCCACTTTTTGGTGATAAGATAAAAAAGGAGCATTATGGGGGGTTAGGTCCACTTTTACCCAAAAACAAAATATCCTGTTCATAGATCTAACTGCTGCGTATGATAAGTCGGGCGTCAAGGTCTGCCTCAGGCTGCTCAGGGTATTCCCTGATGTTGGGCTTTTCGGGTTCGTGATGCTGCCATACTCAAAGATGGATCTTCGTCCTGGAGACATCAGTCTGTGCAGTGCAGTGAGTGCCCCCGACTTCGGGGCGGTGTCCCTCGGGTTTCTGTCCTGGCGCCCAGTCTTTTCAAAATAATGTGTCTCAGATGTGCCAAAGGGAGAATGTTCGCAGTACTTCTTCGCAGACGATACGGCACTTTGAATGGCTGCTGGTTCCTTTGGGACCTTGGAGGGTAGTGCTGCAGAGGGTTCTGATCACTGTGGGTCAATTATTCCACGGATGGTGCTTGAAACTCAAGGCAGGCCCAGATCCCGTCAGCTCCGTTTTTCACCTTACAAGTCGGTGCGCAAAAGAAAACTTAATATCGCTCTAGATGCATGGAGATGGGCTGGCCGCAGGGACTGGCACCAGGGTGTTTTGGCGTCCAGATGGACCACAGCCTTACTTTCATAACACCCCAAAGGCCAGCCCGTCTACCAAACGCGGGTCCTCTTTTGGTCTCCAGCAGGGGGCTCGCGGTGGCTGGATGGGTTGGCGTCTTTTCGGTGCTTTGCATACACTGGCCTGTTGCTTTGTATGGCAAGCCACAGCAGTCTGCTAGTTTTGCGACGCCGTATGGCGAGTTTTGCGACCCCCGTGTGCGAGTTTTGTATGTGGTTTGGAGTTTTTGCGACGCCGTATGTCGAATTTTGCGACGCCGTATGTCGATTTTTGCGACGCCCCCTTGTGTCTATTTTGTATGGTGGTCGAGGTTTGCGACGCCAGGTATCGAGTTTTGCGACGCCGTATGGTCGAGTTTTTGGCGACGCCATTGTGTCGGTTTTGATATGTGGTCGGTTTTGCGACGGAACGCGAGGCCGTGTGGTCGAGTTTTTCGGCGCCGTGTGGCCGTTTTTTGGACGGTATGTGGCCGAGTTTTCCGGTATGGCCGAGTTTTGGACGAGTTTTCCGGTATGTGGCCGAGTTTTTGGGACGATTATGTGGCTGAGTTTTGGATGGTATGTTGCCGAGTTTTCCGGTATGTGCCGAGTTTTCCGGTATGTGGCCGAGGTTTTGACGATATGTGGCCGAGTTTTGGACGGTCTGGGGCCGATTTTTTTTGACGTGTATGTGGCCGAGTATTGTTGGACGGTTTGTGGCCGAGTTTTGGACCGTATGTGGCCGAGTTTTCCGGTTTTTGGCCGAGTTTTGGACGGGTTGTGGCCGAGTCGGTAGACGTAGGGGTAGGCCGTCAAAGTCCCCGATGTAGAGGGGGTGGTTGTCACCGTCGGAAGTTTTTAAATCGGCCATTTTGACAAATATCTTCATTTTATGGGTGTTAAAATCTTGCAGGGCATGTGTAAATCATCATTTCCCTTCTTTATAAGCAAAAAACCGGTTAAATTCCGTATTGGAACTTTTTTTTAGCGAAAAAATCAATTTTCCCAATGTTGGCCCATATTTCGCTGAAAATCCGTATTTTAGTCCGCGGTGCGTAAAACCATTGTGACGTCATACCTAGGCCTATTTTTCATGATTTTTGTGTCAATGATAAAGAGACCCTACCCCTATCCATAGTAACCAAACAATCATACTTTTGCGTCTTCACTTCCAAGTTCATGAGGGTAGACGTGTTACGAAAATCCTTAAGGAAGACGAGGTTAAAGTTACTAGGCTATTCACCATTTTAACGTCGTACTAATCTTATCTATCAATATCTATTTTCTTGGATTCCTTTTATACTAAGGTTAGAAGGATAAACAAGGAAAAGAGGTACGAATATTCTCAAAATAAAGGATAGATAACTTGAGAACTGCCACAATGTGTAACGGCAAAAAAAGGCTTGTTTAAAAAATCAGTGTCTTAACCGACATGTTACTCCTTTGCCTTATGCATTGAGTACATTGTCATCATACAATGTAGATTGAACATTTTAGGTGTTGAAGACTAATAGTCAGCCCAAGAATATTTATCTATTTTTTTGATTATTTAAAGTTATTGCTGTCAAAGTTCTAAGTGTTGCATTTTGGTAAGAAAACAAGAAATAAAGAAAATAGTGAAAAGACCTTATCCATCATACTTTATATTTGTAAAAAATGCATAATGTCATTAACTTAATGGGATGCATAACTGTATAAAATAACTATTATATCATATTCAAAATAAAATCAACATAAGAATCATCACTAATAATAATGACAATATTCATGTGGAAACACAAACTCTAAAAACACAAACTCGGCCACATATCGTCCAATCTCGACGGCCATAGACACCATAACCGGCAAATTCGGCCACATACCGGAAAACTCGGCCACATACCGGAAAACTCTGCCACATACCGGAAAACTCGGCCACCTACCGTCCAAAACTCGGCCACTACCGTCCAAAACTCGGCCACAATACCGTCCAAAACTCGACCACATACAAAACCGATACACACGGGGTCGCATAACTGAACATACGGCGTCGCAAACTCAATACAAACACGCATAACAATACACGGCGTCGCACAACTCGACCACATACAAAACTCGACCACACGGTTCGCAAAACTCGACATAACGGCGTCGCAAAACTCGCATTTAAATTACTGCTGTGGCCTTCCATAAGTTTCCCTACGATTCGGAGGTTCCACGGATATGGGTTGAAGAGTCTTATGTTATTTTTCAGTCGCTTAGCGTTTCATCACCGTGACCCGGGGGAGGGTCCTACCATGTTGCCAAACAAATAAGCATGTGTCGATGGAATGTTCTATGTTTATCGATTATATAGTGTGTCTCGTGTCGTGTCCTACCCCCCACCCCCGCCTGCACAAGAACAAATTGGTATTTTTAGCACACTGCAGCTTGTCCCCTGGTTTTTCATGATGGAATAATGATAAGTACACATAACTTGTTTTTGGCAAACTGGGCTTTTCAAATTCAGAATCAATATCATGCAGTTGTGCTAAATACTCAGTTTATCTGGTCTGTGTCAGGGCGGTGGGGGGGTGTAGGACACGATCGGCTCAATTTGAGCATTGGGAATGTCCCATGCCTAAGAAAATTATTCTCGTGACAAGTCCTGTTTAGCTGACTAGCTTATGGATCCTATTTGAGAACCACTCAACCAAAATGACAATTTTTTTCCGAGGCAAGTGCTCAATTACCCATTCTTTATCAAATTAAAAAAGGGAAAATATCCTTTTTGTTTGGTCACCCTGTATACAAAACCAATTTTGCAGATGTGCCAGTTTATATGGCTTATTTTGAAGGTGATAGCGTAATAATTATTGTAAATCATAATCGTACTTCGAACGTCCAGAACCATTTGGATTAAACCATTTCTTAATATGGAGAGCACGGTATGTTTATCATTTTGACATTTCAAAACATAAGTCTATACATCTTGGCACTTCAATATTCTACTCATTTCACAATTGTTCCCATCCCATTTTGCGATAAGCTTTCAACTGCTGAATGCCGTCTTTTTAACTTAGCTATTTTCCTCTCCCTCGCTGATGCATTATATTTTTTCATTTTTGATGCAAAACCCGTGACTGCATGAACGTTAAGTTCAAATGATTCCCAGACAAGCCACTTGTTGGTTGAAAGAAGGCCTTTCCTAGAAAGACGGAAGTAGGTCATTTCATACATCGTATATCATGAAACGTTTAGATAGAGTGGCGTGACTTAAAATGGCTCTTATGGCACCTGGGTAGCGCAATAGTGAATATATAATGAGTTCAAATTTCGACTATTCTATTTCATGAAAATATAGCCTTGTGGAATTCGTCCATCTGAGGTCCATCTACCTTGTATGATGATATAGCCAGGAGAAACGAAACCTTCCAAATAAGTGATATATTTTACCCATATGCAAATTATAATGAAAACTGTCAAACCTTGCGATATTAAAGGTGCAACGATATTTCTGTGATTTGTAGTGATTGCATATGGTTTAGACACTCAATAGATTCCCTACCTTGGTTACAGAAATAACTTACAATGATAACAAAAGGCGATTTGTATATGCTTATATTTCAACAGTAAACAGAGGATGGATTTCCTATTTGCTCCTATAGGAAATTACAAATTTCACAATTTTTGTACAAAAAAGCAGTTCTTAGCTCAATCCTTTCAGATATGGATATTTTGATAGAAAGCCTTACACCAGTGCCAAAGTCAGAATTTTCATATTTTAGGGACACCGTTATTTGAAATATCTTGTTGCACCTTTAATACCTACTGCATAAGTCAACGCAATGTAACCATCAATAAATAATACTTTGTATTCTATTAATATATTAATTATATAATAATACAATACACATCTACATAATTATGGGACCCGTCATATCCACGCCATGCATTGTCTTCCGCAACATACGTGTCTTTTTGTTTATACCCAAAGAAAAATATCCGAATCCAAGAACTGAAGTCCTTGCTCTCTTTGCCTCACTGCACCTTTTGGATTAGGGTTCTTTTACCTATTATCTGCATCATGTTGATATTGTGTAGTATTACATGTACGCCCGTAGGATTTTCATGATCGCCCGTAGGTTTTTCATGTTAAAATTGATTTCGTCGCTGTTTCAAAATGACGGGTTCTGCTGCTTCTCTTCTGCGAGGAGGCAAAAGTTTGTTCAGGGTCAAATTTAAAATCAAGTTAAATTATGTTAAGATATATATCAATATATGCGTCTTGATGAGATGAGAAGATTAAAATAAAGTATAGTTTTTTTCTATGTTCTGATCGATGCAGATGTAGGGCTGTAAGGGTCATCCTGGTGTTTTTACTCAGATGTTGTTGAAAGTGGTATCAAATGATCCCTCTTCTCATACTGAAGCACTGAAGCAAAAATGCATTTAAAGAGACACGAGAACATCTGCAGAAAGAAGCGCCCCGGTTTTTTTTTCAAACCCGAGTTTTTGCATATTTGGAATGCTTACCAATGTATTAGATGATAGATCACACTTAAAGTGAATGAGCTAAATATGCCCTCGTTATGTAATAAGATCATTGAGAAGATGATTTTGTTCAAAATCAAGTGCAAATTGAGACAAATTCGCATCCTCCGATAGCACTGTTTGCAACATCAGGCCAAGACTGCGGACCCCCACCCCATGGACCATGGAGACCCTGATTACATTTTGCCATTTAATTATTCAACCTAATGTCAATAATGTAAAATAGACATTTTATGAGACAATCCGAACGAGTCGAACAACTCGTCCAACAGTTTCAAGAAAAATTTGAGATCGATAAATTTACCCCAGGATGACATGGAATCATAATGTGAGCTATGCTTTACGATCAACCGGGTATTCCGATCTTCAGACAGACGATCGTGTCTTTTCTCATTCACAACTGTAGGTATATACAAGTGTCACGACTAAAGGCATTTCCAACATTGGGTATGCGGAACTTTCCAAAATACTATAGACCAGTTAACACCATGTTTGTAAGTTGTTAGGGCCTGGTATCTTGCAATAGGTCGGCCTGACTTTTCACACTGGGCAATTGTCTTTATTACACCCATACATATTTTACATGAGATTAAATCCTTCATTGTATTGGTAAATCGTAAAAGTTACAGCTTAAAATAGATAAACTATTAAAAAAATGCTGTTTACCGGGTCATATTTTAATGTTTCCCTACATCATCGTCCAGAAGAAAAAGTTCAAATAGATAATATTTTGCTTTTGGTTCTCCATTAAAAACGGGATTTAACTCCAGATCCATAACAACAAAAAATGGCGTCTTCTGACCCGAAGCGAAATGCGTCTCTAACCGACGACTGAATGAGAGGAACTTATCTCAATAAAAGATGCAAAAAAAAACACCAAAGTGTCATCAAAAGTTCGGTTAAGTTGTTCAAGCCTTTACTCGAGGAGAAGGGGACGTCATTAGCCAGGCGGAGGCATTACCGCGCGAACTGATGTTCTGTTAGGCGATCTTTGAAGAACTCGGAAAGCGATGTGAATATTACGCGAAGAAGAGCCTTCAATCACTTAGATGGCCTCAGCGGCCATTGCCATAGCATACGGGAATGTCGACATCGTCAACGGCACGGAATTCAAGCACGTATTACACCTGATATTCAAGAGTATGATGGTTAAGTTAAACTAAAGTACAACACAAGAAGGCAATCCATCAGGAAGACATGGCTAAGATTATGACATCGAGTGCAGTGGATCAGTCTACACCCCGTGGCCTTCAGAATAAGGTTTTCATCGACTACATGCTGTATTTTGCTAATCGAGGTCGTGAAAACTTGCGTCAAATGACGAAGCATGATGTGAAAGTGGATACTGACCCTGATGGAATCAAATATGCAGAACTAGTGGTGGACAAATTGACAAAAACAGAACGTGGTGAAACCCGGTGTGAAGGTCCTGGCCAAAGTGGGTTGATGTATTCAACACCAGCTGAACCCAGTACATGCCCTGTTGCAAGTCTAGAGAGGTACATCAGTAGATTTAATCCAGAATGTGATGCCTTCTGGCAAAGGCCGAAGACTGTGCCAAAAGGTGAGATATGGTATGACAATGTACCTGTGGGGAAAAACACCCTGTATGAAAAAAAAATAAACAAATCTACAAAGAAGCCGGAATTGTCACACCGTACACAAACCACTGTTTGCGGGCTACTGCCATCACATCTCTCGACAGTGCTGGATTTGAAGCGCGAGATATTATGACTGTGTCTGGCCATAGATCAGAGGCAAGTATTCGCAGTTATTCCAAGACGAGCGAGGACAAAGAAAGAAGCATGAGTGCCGCCATCTCAAAGTTGATGCCATCTTCTAAAGTTGAATCAACACTTCAGCCATCGTCTAGTGGAGTTATGCTTCCTTTGGAAAGTCTCACCGTACCTTCTTTCCAGCCATCAACAAACACGTTTACTCTGCCTCCAGTTAGTGCGCCATTACTTGCGCCACAGGTTACTCCCTCGTTTGACCTAGATTTGGAAGATGCACTTAGCATGACATCTTCATAAGAAGAGAGAGTACTTAAGGAGCTGATCAATTCCCCTGTTGTTGGACAGGATATCAACATGGCCTTGGGACTAAGCCAGTCTGCTACCACTGTGCGCAACAGAAACACGTTCAATTTCTACAATTGCAACGTGCAGCTGCATCAATAACAATAGCCAAGTAAAGAAAAAGAAAACCTGTACATGTGTTATTCTGACAGTTTGTGTTATTTGACGCGTTGAACATTTTAAACTTTAAAGTTAAATTTTATTTATAACATTGGAAGTCGTGATTGTGATTGAACGACATTATTGATAAACAATGAACTTATCAGATATGCTATCGATTAAAGTACACTAACAAAACATTAAGGAATGCTTACGGAGGATAGAATCATAGAATCAAAGGAGAACAATATTGGTAATTCTATTACCTCTGCTGCCCATTATTGAAAATGCTGCATTCTGATTGGCCAGTTTACGGCCCATTATACTGCAATAATGGGTCGCGAATGCATTTTCTCATTATATCACGCTGTTTTCGGTAATAGAATAGAAATAAAGGGTTTGCAGTATTATTTATGGGCTCATAATGTATCCTCGGCCGGAAAAAAATAAAATAATGGACTCGGCTGCGCCTCGTCCATTATTTATTTTTTCCCGACCTCGGACACATTATTCGCCCATAAAGGATACTGAAGCACACAATATTGGTAAGTAATATTCTTTTAAATTACATTTTATCTCATGAATATGTATGAGGTGTAATAAAACAAATACAACATGGTTAATTTCAGGGAAATAGTGCAACTATTTATCCCTCGGTACTGGCTACAGCCTATCACCCCTCACCCTTCGGGTTCGGGGTGATAGGCTGTAGCCAGTATCTCGAGATAAATAGTATGCACTATTTCCCTTCAAACCATGTTATATTTGTATACTGTTAGAGTTTTAATACTATGGGCCATAACGATTCGCAGGAACAAAAGAAGCGACGTAAGATTAAAGGTGGTTGTTCGATTTATGTGTATTGTGTTCTCTACTTGTATGAAGAGATTGGACTTGGCACATTACACCCATCAAAAGTACGTGGAAACAAAACTTCGGTTTTTATGGTAGACGCAATAATGACTGTTGCAAAGCCTATCAATACTGTTTGCTTAACAAGTGGTTAACCCTAAAACGGCGCCCCACAGGTTTTTGTTTATATCTTGAAAATTTGTAAATGGATTTGGGGGCTCAAAGTTCAGGACGACAATGAGAAAAATACGGCCTCTCATCTGATATCAAAATCGATACTACTTCGGGGTTGGTAAATAGGGGGGGGTCCCCCAAAAGACGATCGGACACGACCATTTTTGAACTGGTTTCTATATTATCAAGGCGTTATGCGGCGACCGGCTACATATTCATGGATTTTTACTGGAATTTATACGTTGCTTGCTGTCTGTAGAGCAAAGAGCAAATCCTCTTAGAGACAGCCCGTATGACACAATTTCGAAATTTGAATAAATTTGCATACATTTGCATAAATTATAAATTAGCATACACTTCTTTTGTTATTATAACGGAATAAACCGCAATACAAAGGAGGCGTTATGTGCCACCTAAAATGTCTACATAACGCCAAAAAAGACGAATAACAAAGGTCCAAGTGCACATAACCCTGAATTTTATATATATATATTATATATATATATATATATATCTATATATATATATATATATATATATATATATATATATATTGATATATTGATTTTCATGGAAGAAATATTATATCATATTCTTATTCATAACACCTGCTACACCTACTACACCTATACTCTACATAGGATTAGAGATTGCGATTGCCCTACATTGAGGCGACACTTTTGACAACGCCCTA
Organism: Ophioderma brevispina; assembly: GCA_023653785.1. Lineage (NCBI taxonomy): Eukaryota > Metazoa > Echinodermata > Ophiuroidea > Amphilepidida > Ophiodermatidae > Ophioderma > Ophioderma brevispina. The sequence continues at coordinate 14,076 of JAMKCH010007308.1, read as the reverse complement.
CATGGTGCAACACGTCAGAGTCCACACGTATTAGCAAAATGAAATTCAATACATCACCTGTTACGGTACATTATACAAAAGTGCACCAAAGCAATTAATATGAAGGGGTCTGTGTTTCTTTCAACAGGATAATAATGAGGTTGCATTATAACTTGTTAATCTGCATTTGCATTTACAACTGATTGTAAAAGTTGTAGGAAGCGTTTCAAGGATGTGGAGGAGGAGTGTCTGTATACACCTTCTACTCCTAGCGAGCCTGTCATTGGTGTTATTGTATGCATTTTCTCACCTCCAACATTCAGGTAGGTCTGGGTTCATTTTGTTTTACTTAAACTTAATTTATTGGCTATGCTAAAAACGCCATTTCAATGTTTACTATAAGAAGATGCAAAATAAATATACTCATATGGCATCATAAAGAATATACCGAAAAAGATTTAGAATGTTCATTATTTCATTTACAATATTGATTATCGTTTGACATTTTACACTCATGTGTCCGAGTATAAACCTAAGATACAACCATGTTTATATATAAGGTACAAATTAATTTCATGAAGCAAGTCCAAATATTTCACAAATATTAACTGCGTAATAGTATACAAATATTGACTGCTATGAGGGGCATGGTTGAAACTATAGGCCCAAGGTGATCTCGAAACCATACTATGCCCCGAGGCATAAGCCGAGGGGCATAGTATGGTTTACGAGATCACCGAGGGCCTATTAGTTTCAACCATGCTCCGAATAAAAAGCAGTCAATATTTGTTTTATATACCGAATATATAGATTCTTGTCATCTGATTGGTTAAAAGAACATTCTAAGCCAGGATGCTAACACAGGCCTATATCATGATCATGATCCTGTCGTTGGGGTCCACGGTCATATATAGGGAAGAAAAAAATATTTTTCCATCAAATTAAGCTTTGCAGATAGATGATTTGGATCCAAAACACCTACAGGGAGCTATTTGAGGTTGATGCTAAAGATTAAACTTGATGTCCAAGTATTTAACCCTATATTTGTTGAGGGACCCCAGCTACAGGATCGCCTGGGGTAGCTGGGGTCCCTCGACAGGATCGTCATGTGTAGGCCATGGCATGGGCATGGCATGCATGCATGGTTAACAATATTGTGTAACTTAGGGTGCAAAACTTGTGAAGAATTAACAATCAACCTTTCTTGTGTTGAGGAAGTGATGTTGGAACCAAACGGATCGCCGTAATCGACTTCTTGCCATTTTTTGTCCGCAAGATGCGTACAATTTTCCTTGCATTTCATTGACTCGATGATCGTAGCTCCGAATTCGGCAGTCTTACATGGCCTGCAGATGGCCGCGTCATCGATGTCAAATTAAATCCTCGAATATCTCACGGTGTACTTTACCTGCCGTTTGGTATTAGCCCTTTGAGCTGCATCTCTGATTCCTTTCAGATCTTCAGATTCTTCATCTACAAGCTCAAAGCATGATACTGATGGGCTGAAGCCACTTCACAGTACAAGTAAACAAAATACGATCAGGGGCTGCTTATATTCATCTCTTACGCCAGCTTCAATATGTACACTCATAATACGGATGAATAGTTCGTACGACAGTCCTTTACGCTGGGAAGAGGTGTCCCGGGCATAGGTCATGAAATATGCCCGCTCTTCCAGGGCATAGTTCATTTTGGTTCAATTCTTGAAGCTAGTTGAATTTATGCCTCCACTTTTAACCAATCAGATGACAGGGATCTATATATGAGGTATATAATAACAAATATACCATGAGGTCAATTTTCTACTTATTCCGCTTCACGAGGCGAAACCGAGGAAAATGGAACAGTCAAATTTGATTATCAAGATATCACCTGGTTTCATTTCAAGCCATCTGAGGGTAAAAACTTTCACGTGGTTCAAATTATTATCATTATATAATATTAAAGATACAATATCACGTCAAACACTTGAATAACAATGGTAAATCTACAAAATACTAAATTTCATTATTAACAAAAAAAGGAACAATCTCAATCTTTGGAATACGTTTTTAGTCAAAGTTCAAGGAAACATGGGGAGATTTGCTGAGGATATTAATGTCCACATAATTGGTAGTAGAATGCCTAACAATAATATTTCAACAGCTTATTAGACAAATAAGTAGAAATGAAAACCTAAACTAAGTTTTGAACTTGCCTGCTGTCCTTATCGGCCCTATAGAAAAGCATTCGTAAATTTCCTGTCGCGCACGACAGAAAATACAACATCATCTTTTTATTACATAAAATGTTTCTATTTTCGGCTATTTACTCCAGGTGTGATTTTATACATTGGAAAGCAATCTAAATATATGTTTGAAAAACAAATTGGGCGCATTTTTCTAGAAATATCCTTGTGTCTCGCATAAGGTTCATTCAACTTTGACTAAAATTGTTCCGGTTTTAGTCAACATTGAGTATTGTTTTACTTTGTATTACACTTTCGTAGCAATTACGGAAGCTATAACACAGACGAAAATGTGTGATTTTATGGTGAATTTGATGCTCGCTTCAGTCTAAGAAGCGTAAGCGATAAAATGGAAGTTTATATCTGTCATCGAAAAAAATCTCTTAAATAGAATATTAATTATTTTATTATTATAGATATTAGTAACTCCTTTGCATACAACATTCTAAATATTCAGTCTATTTTATGAAATTGCTGGGGGTTGTGAACGAATAACTTAAAGGAATTACTTACCTCTTGATTAGTTTAAGGACGGTCCATTAGACATTAATGAGGCATAGACATTCTTGGGGGAAACCATCCACCTCAGTTCTTAAAAACACTCGAAAATAAAACAAACTAATACAACAAAAAAGTAAACATAAAAGCGGTGAAAAGTTGAACAAATCCGGTTCGAACCAATAGATCATGGCCTTGTGAAATATAATGGTGCCTCCCTTACAGCGTCCATTGGAGTCAAAGCGGTTATGGTAAATAAAGTTTGCTTTAGTCTGATTTTTGTTGAAGCTCCAAATAATGAAACATAACCGATTCATATAATTCGTGTAAAGCATATTACTTTTATAACAAATAGAACTACTTTAGTGCGCATGTTTACAAACAGCTAGTAACGAACCATTCAGTAATTAAACTCGATCTAATAAAATTATAAATACTAAGTATAACAGTTCTAAGCGATGGGTCTGCTGAATTTCTATGATATGATTGACAATGTTACCAATTTAGAAAACAACAAGTGACCCGGCTGTACTCTGAGACACTAAAAATACATTATCGGGCAAGTTTTAATTATTTCTAGTGCAAATTAAATCAATTATTGTTTTCATCGTTATGTGTCAGTTTGTTCTTTTAATTCGGCCTGATTGTGTAAATTGCCGTGCAAGTATAATCAATAAACTAGGTCACGAGTATCGATAGAATTTTTTAAATATCAATTTTCGTACACGCAAAACTTGAATACACCCAGATGATTATGGAAAATCTAGGATTGTGTATTTATTGGTATTATCAGCCGATACGTTTTCTTATAAAATTAACGACCCTTTTGGGATTGTTTGTGAGGGAAGGCTTCAAAACTCAACCACGGTTGCTCACCAGTACCATTCACCGGTTCATTCTGGTTGTAACCGATGATGCTCTAAACAATGAAACATGCTTCGAACGCGTGAACCGTCGACCATGCAACTGATGAGTTTTGAAGACCCCCACTTATTTTGAAATTGCACACAATTATGTGACTTTGGAGAATGATTTCGGGCCAGTTTGTCATATCAAAAATATCTGAAAGTCATACACTATTCTTCAAATCTAAATTCTCGGAATCCTAAAGCGATAACAATTGATAGAGAGGCTGTAGTTATTCTTATCATCGCGGTAATATTAATAAAAGCTTAACCCAATCTAGCTGTGCGTCGTGCACCCAACCGTGCGCCCAATAAGCAAACAAACATCTAAACAACATTTAGGACCATCCTTTGAGCTCACAATACGTTCACTGGTCGTTTGTTATTTTAGCGTAATCTTCTAATAACATTCATTTTAGTACGAAATTACGAAATGCTTTAGGATAAAATCTACTCCGCTACACTTCAATCGTGAAAGCAAGTATTTCAATTGGCTGTCCATTAGAATATCGTGATTACGAATCGAATTATATTTTTTTTCCTTTAAAATGATGGAGAAATGGAATACATTTCAACGCAATTCGCTTTCGCCTACTACCCCAAACTTAACAAACAAGCATTACAAACTTTGACAGGGGTCTGTAATGTTACGTTTGATTTTACTTTTATGTATTTTGTAATATAAATCAACAGCCGCAAACCCCAGGACAAAATGGGAAGAACGTAATTTTACGCAGCAGCCCTATACTCTACTACTGTCTACAGAACATTACAATCCATATTAAATAACAAATGAAATAACACCTTTTCTGTTAATAAAAATGATTCAAATGCTGTGGTATTATTGATCTTGCCCTCGATAATACATATATTGGTCACAGCTGTATTTGACAATTACTTCCCACAGCTGGTAACATAAAATTATTGTGTGAAATTCAATAAAATGAGAATTGAACATAATACTACAACATTTCAAATGATAAGCAATGTAAACATTTTATATTGAATATTGATGTTGCTAATATTATAATAATAACAACAATAATAATAATAACATGATGATGATGATGACGATGATGATGATGATGATGATGATGATGACGATGACGATGACGATAATGATGACGATGATGACGATGACGATGATGACGATGACGATAATGATGATGATGATGATGACGATGACGATGATGATGATGATGATGATGACGATGATGACGATGGCGATGACGATGACGATTACGACGACGACGATGATGATGATGGTGATGATGATGATGATGATGATGATGATGATGATGATGACTACTTTTTGGATAGTTAGATTGGCTCATACCTCGAGGAGTAGTAGTAGCAGCAATTATAGTATTTGTATGGCCATCATTGCGATTATTCAAATCATAAATATTGTGTTCTTAATATTTCAGAATCAATAAGATCTCCAAGAGAAAATGGTCCTGCTCCGGATAATACTACAAATGAAACTTCCAGCAATTACACAACAACAACCTTAATCCCACCAACGACTAAACGCATATTTCAGCTACCATCTTCCTTTGGGAATTTACAGCCTTTTTTTCAACCGTTGAATCCGCCTGCGCCAACAAATGCTCTTGTAACAACATCTAATTCTGTTACAAAAACATCAAATACTGTTCTGGCAACAGCTAATGTTGTTGTAACAACAAGTCCTGAAAATATCACTGGAACTGATAGTGACAATGTAAATGTAGCAGCAAAACAATCCACCGAGTCGAACATGAATGATGCAGAGAACATGACTACAGCAAATGTGACGTCCATGCAAGCTTCAGGTAATATATGGTAATATATCTATTTTAAATGTACGAGTATGAATTTGAAATGCGAAAAATATTGTGTGTGCAAAATATTAAAAAAAACAATGTCTGTCTAAAACAGCCCGATGTCAGGACAACTGTTGCACAATGTACGATCAATTGAAATATATATTATAGAGGCCTCAATTTTAACAGCAAAATACGGCCCGTTGCTTTGAAGAGAGACGAAACCATTTTTTAATGATTTTTGTATAGTAAGAACGCGTACCAATGTATTAAAACTCAGCTGTGAAAGCTGAAGGCTCAGAATAACCAGGAAAACCGACATCTAATGTATTCGAAGTTAATTAGGTATTTGTGCGTACACCACAAAAATGCTGAAAATCCAGCATACTTCTCTATAGGGCCGATTAGGATAGCAGTTTATGTTTCTATTTGCTTCTATCTTAGCCTTGTCCACTTCTCTCTTTGGTCTTCTGGTAGGTGTTCTACGACTTGTGTTTTACCTAAAATAAAGAAATCAATATTCTGTGGATTAAACATCGGAATATTTTCATCTTATTTATTAACTTTGCGCGTTGGAAGGAATCCTGGTGTGTTCCGTAAAGTTTACGTAAGATGGGGGTCTTACAGTAACTCAGACCAGACGATAAGATTTTCTGGATCTGCTATTAAACCCAGTGCTCGCCAATGTTCCATAAGAAATCCAGCAGCGAGTAATGAATTATTTACCTTAATCAACGTCATTTCCACCACTGGCAGATAATGACTCCAGACTTTGACAACACAGACACCCATCATACTACACAACACCTTGAATCAACTGGCAAAGGCTACTCACTATGTGTTGAAGAACCTTGTGAAAACCTTCTTGCTTCAACAACACAGAAGATACAACCACCTTTCCAATAACACAACCCACTCATAACATGCATAATGGTACGTCCGCTGGGATCACAAGTGTCGACAAACCTACGGAAACGTATTCTACTATGCCAACATAATAACACGTAGCTGATATTCCAACAATCGTACCTCAAGTAACACTATGACTTCTGCAATAAATGCACTGTTTTTGTGTCTGACATTACGACTAACACAAGCATTAGATAACCCGTTGGTAATAGACCTATTACAATTGACAAAACAATTACAAAAAAAAAAAAAAAAAAAACGCATGCTTGCAAACTTGTGTAAATGCTTGCAAATGTTTGCACATGCTTGCGAATGTGCCTGCATGCTTGCAAAAGCTGCAAGCATGTATTGCCTGTGCATGCTTGTGCAATCATTCGCAAGTATGTATGTGCTTGCTGCAAACTCGCGCAAGCTTGCTGCAAGCTTCCTGCAAGCTTGTGCAAGCACATTTTGATGCATGCATTTTCGTAAGGGTAATCAACGTCATTTCCACCACTGGCAGATAATGACTCCAGACTTTGACAACACAGACACCCATCATACTACACAACACCTTGAATCAACTGGCAAAGGTTACTCACTATGTGTTGAAGAACCTTGTGAAAACCTTCTTACTTCAACAACACAGAAGATACAACCACCTTTCCAATAACACAACCCACTCATAACATGCATAATGGTACGTCCGCTGGGATCACAAGTGTCGACAAACCTACGGAAACGTATTCTACTATGCCAACATAATAACACGTAGCTGATATTCCAACTATCGTACCTCAAGTAACACTATGACTTCTGCAATAAATGCACTGTTTTTGTGTCTGACATTACGACTAACACAAGCATTAGATAACCCGTTGGTAATAGACCTATTACAATTGACAAAACAATTACCAGGTTTACAGTCTAACAACATTACAAGTATAATTATCAAATACATGCTATTATAAGCAGTCGATTCTCAATTTGCTAGCACAACGAAGTCAAAGATAACATGACATTTATCATGGCCCTTCTACTGAGCCTGAATGTCACAAATTTTAGAACACTCTACCAACTTGTAATATAAAGGGTGTTTTGACACCGCCCACGTACGTCTATCAGTCTGATAAACTTCACACTCATATTGTTGACAATGCAATATTTGTTTTCACTATGACATTTCTCCCGATACTTTGATATTTTAATTACCTATTGCAAGACACCTTCTTATCTGACAAACACAGTTCGACAATTCTCAGAGTAAATTATTATCAAGGATTATCAAGGGATCACGTGTTAGAATTTTTAAAATAATACCCCAGTACCACAACATTTAAAGGTATCATATTTGTTCTGTTCTTTAAATTCACAAACTATCAGAGATTTGCATAAGTGAAAATAAAATCAATTCGTGGCCAAAAAATTAAAAACATGATTTGAAAGCATATACCAACGAATTCAAGGCTCGAGAAAATCTCCAGATTATCTAAAAGCGACACTATTCTTTTACAGGGTTCGGACCTGATAATTTATTGCATATTCGCCATTTTGTATTTTGGACCCATTTTCCTAGATTTTGTGGATTTCCAAACCAAAGACGATTTTTTTTCTTTAACTTTGGAGTCTTAAAAGTAATCCCTATCTTTCATATAAAGTATGTCAGTGGCTTATCTTCCAATCCATTTTCTTATGATTTTTATAAGCACCTGAAAACAATACGCTTCACGGCTGCTATCTTGGATTTTCAGCTAACATTTCATTAATTTGCTAGTTTTTTGTTGCCTTTTTAAACCATAAGACTATTTTTTTTCTTCAAATTTTAAGGCCCCAAGTAATTCTATGATAATTATATCTCATACAATACAAGTTAAATGTTCTTTTCTCGACTGAGTTAACATTTTGTGAATAAGTGATCGAGCCGTCTATGTATACGAAACCCTGTACTTTCCTTAGCAAATTTCATACTTGACTCTATACATCCCCACTGCTCTGTATGACCTTAGATTGTTTGTACTTTTTAAAGTCAATAGAAAGAATGATACTCTACGCTATCCTGCGACAGCGGTACCAGAGTTGATAGAGTATTGGATGTTTAATAGGGAGAATCCAAGGCGCGCTATCGAGTGCTCACGTCTATCAATTCCTATGATAATATTTAGAATGGTCTACAGGAAATACTTTGTTGAGGTCGCAAGTAACAATATTTTGTCAGAGAGTCCCGACAATATGAGGTTACGGTCCAAAGTAAGCGTAATCCGAAAAAAATAATTTTGGCATTCTCGCAGCAAATGCAGTGCTTTGTTGAATGTGGCCGTTTTAACCAAAAAAAAATGCGTGGCAAGGTGGCGCTAATCATTCCAAAGGCGCACCACACAATCACTACGGAATGGCAGTCAGTTCCGGTTAAAAACGTAAATTTGAAGAAGATGCTGCATGTGCCATGAGATGCCAAGAAGGCGTCTGACAAAATCACATAGGATGTAACATTCCCAAAATGAAAGACATTACTTTTTTAAATTGTCAAGAAATGTCCTTGGAAGTCTCAATGTACTTTATGTTATTAGCTTTATTTTTAAAAGGTAGCCTCCCACAGACATGCATTTATTGGAAATCTGGAATCGAATCGGTAAGTCAAAAAAGGAGTGCTATGAAAACTTCAATGTCCGAGACTCGTTTGATAGAAAGTTTTGGTCCAAATGCTTACACTTCCACCAGAGCGTGTTTATTAAGTTGCCCTGCAAGGTTTGAAGGGGTAAGAATACAAAAGCACTCTTTACTTTGTCACGTGCATAGGATGAAGCTTGCTATTCAGTAAACATTCTTGTATAGTAGTTAATAAACGCCATCGATTGACATTCAACACGCGCTTAAACAACGGGGCTGTGTGATATGTGTTTCCCGCGCCCTCTATTTCGCTATATGCAGCTAAAGTCCTTCTCGGAAAAAATTGACTACAAACCTGATGATCACTGCAAAAAGGGATCTAGGCGCATCCCCACCCCCCCCAAAAAAAAAAAACAGGGTCAGGTCCGCTCCGTATTGTGAAAAAAGTGCAATAAAATGCAGGTTAAGGGACGTCAGGGATATACAAGAGGACAGATACGTCGATAAACTACTAGAATTTCTCTGTGTAGTGTGGGCGCCATCACGCGCTTTCCACAAAACGCTGACAGGGGGGTAGGACATGCCCAACCTAACCAGCAACAGCCCAAATCAAACGGCATCAACTTCGGGTGCATAATCTGTTTTCAAAGAATTAACGGTAGGAGGACGTTCTTACGATTATCGAAACGGTCACACACAGACTTGGACTAAACGGACTAGGCCTGGTCACGAATATTTAATTAAAATGACCGTATTGGAAATTACACTATTTTGAAGCGAGGGTCAATCCACTAACACCCGACGGAGTTTGGAGCCAATAATTTTTTCTTAATTTATCATGAAATTACTACCAGGTGTCTCAGAAAGAATGTTACCCCCCAGAAACTGCCATTTTGCTTACTTAATCAATTATTATCCTGGTTTTAGCTGTATATTATGAAAATATATTTACTCTTTGAACATATGGTGACAAACAAGAAGAAAACTTGAAAAATAACCAAATAAGGGACTATTTCCCTAAAAATGATGCAAACTTACTCTTGTCCACGGCTACAATAGCAGAAGAAGAAAACATGTACATTGTAATTCTTATGGATTTGGGCAACATAAGTCCTACATTAATTAATTGTTCGCTGAATGCCAAAAAGGCACCTGAAACATTCACTTATTTGTTCTGCCGAATTAAGTGACCTATATCCCCTTACTCGTCTCCCATCATAATGCAGATATTGAATTTGGTTCGAAGCGCACTTTCCCAAATAATGGCATTGGGGGGAAACTCCTACAGTGGCATATTCTACTGAAGCTCTTGGGTGTAAATGACCATCGTTATCGTGAATGGGTATAAAAGTTTTCCGTCAATGTAATGTAGGGTCCCAGTAAGATGGCAATCAAGGAAAACAGAGAAAAAAATTTCTGGAGCATGGAAGACTCAAAGAAGTCCAAGGGAGAGGATTATGATCGTCAACGATCTTAGCCGCAAATAATGCTGCCGTGCGTAGAGAAGGCAAACTAAATAACACTCTAAAAACCAGCAGCATGGACCTTGAAATTGGAGTATTATTGGCCAGGGAGTCTTAAACATTTTATGTCGGGGATATGGCATCATGGTTCCTCGATAATGCTAGCCTTGGACAACAGTACGTTTGCATCATTTTTAGGGAAATACTCATTGTTTGTTTATTTTTTCATCGTTTTTCTTTCTTGTTTTAACCATATGTTAAAAGCGTATATATTTTCCTAATATAAGCTTTAAAACAAGGAAAAGAATTGATTCAGTATAGTAAAAAAATACGTTTCTGGAGGGTAACGTTCTTCTGAGACACCCTGTACAGCTTCTTTTGAACAAAGGTTTAAAGATGATTTTGTATGTCACTGGACGAGACTGCCATAGTAAATGCACCCGTAGCAGTTCCACCAAATTACCGGTTGGAAATCCCCCCAATGCCCAAATCGAGCAGATCGTGTCCTACCCCCCCCCCCCCCGAACACTGACAAATTTCATTTCGTTACAAATTACGGATGTCAATGTCAAGGATGATTACGACACCTTGTGTGGCATTATTTTCGTATGAATAGAGGAGAAGCGCAAGGCTGTACATTGGTACCTTCCTTTTAATGTGATTCCAAATCAAAATTCAATGTGCGTACTATTACCCGCATATATAAGATATGTTGCAAAATGGCCTTTACAATGGTTAATTCAATATTGCAAAGGAGCCTTAGTTTCAATACTGTTTAAACGACACATTTACATAATCTCATTATTTTCGTAATGCCAATAAAATGCCTTTGTTATTCACAATACATTTTAAAGCGGCACTGGCACATTCTCACAAAATATGAAATTTCTTCAATTTGCTCTCAAATGATAGTCTAGGCCATTGGAAGAATAGAGATACATTTTACACTTAAATATAACATACTCAAAACAGATAGGGACGTTAATTAAGAAATAAAGGGTGAAGCAGTATCATTTATGGGCGAATAATGTGTCCGAGGTCGGAAAAACTAAATAATGGGCGAGGCGCAGCCGAGCCCATTATTTTGAAAGTTTTTTTCCGGCCGAGGATACATTATGAGCCTATAGATGATACTGCAAACCTTTTATTCTATTCTATTAACTAAAACAGATTGATTTTATAAGAAAATGCATTCACGACCCATTATTGCAGAATAATGGGCAGTAAACTGACCAATCAGAATGCTGCATTTCCAATAATGGGCAGTAGAGGTAATAGAATGAGAGGTTAAAGGCATCCAGGTAATCGGTAGGCTAACTTTTAAGTTTCCAATACCTTTAATCAACAAATGTGTATATTACATGAATATCATAGACTCGTACTCATTGACATTAAAACCACAAAGGTCACAGAACAGGGTGCGTGCCGTGTGAAACATGCATACGGCGTGCATTGTCTCGTGTTAAACGCCATTTCCGTCGTCTGCTGAATTAATGTGGCCGGCGACTGATATATTAAAAGCCGTCGATGCGGTTCTCCCTCGATTGGATTGTTTGATGCAAGTAAACGCAGCCTTTTACTATCAATACCACTGATTATATAGGCCTAACTCAAAAGACAACAAATTATGTAGTAACCGTTTTTACTTGAATGTCAAAATTCACCACTGTAATTTTAAGAAGCAGCCATGATGCACAACCATTTCCAATTGCGCCCAATGTAAAATCGATACACTGCAGATGTCACAAAAAGTTTCACATTGTTATTGACAAATCACCTACGAAGGGTATGTGATCAATATAAATAGTGATCATGTCACGTCAACCACTGCTGATGCTATTAGAGCACCTCAAATTGTTGCCATCGTTTCTCGAATCTCTTTGATTACGACACGCCCTTGCATTAAATTTGTTTTTGATACCACCAAAATAATTTCACAACAATTAGTTTTATGTTTATTAAAAATCCTTTATTAGGAAGTGCTTATTTAATACATACCTTAAAGAGATAGTGGCATATTTTAAAAATAGTGCGCCCTCAAGATTTTTCAAAATCGATATTTTTTCATGGTTGTAAAGCTTTTATATACATTAGCCCTCACCTGAAACGATTAAGATCAAATCAGCGTCGTTATGGGTAAACAAAACGATTTTATAATTAATGTCGCCGGCGACATTAATTCAGCAGACGACGGAAATGGCGTTTAACACAAGAAAACGCACGCCGTATGCATGTTTCCCACGGCATGTTCCCCGTTTGACCGGTCTGTGACCTTTGTGGTTTTAATATCAATGAGTACGAGTCTATGATATTCATGTAATATACACATTTGTTGATTAAAGTTATGGAAAACTTAAAAGCCAGCCTACAATTTACCTGGATGTCTTTAACCTCTTATCAACGTCCCTATCTGTTTTTGAGTATGTTATTTTTATGTTTAAAATGTATCGCTATTCTTCCAATGGCCTAGACTATTATTTGAGAGCAAATTGAAGAAATTTCATATTTTGTGAAAATGTGCCAGTGCCGCTTTAACACATGGCTATTGAAGGTATGACGATTGAACTGCATTTTAACTTTATGAAAAAAAGTGTTTCTAACTACTTTTATAATGTATTTGTTCGGCTTAATACTGCACTTACATACATCGAAAACATTAGGAATCTTCATATTTCATTTATGTTTGTTGTTTTTATTTGTTTTTGTTTTACGTAAGCCCCACGCGCGAAACGAATGTTCTAATATTTGGAATTATAATAAGTGCATAGGCATAAATCCCGGGGGATGGGGGGATATATCCGCCCTCAATAATGAGGGGGGTGGTCAATACGATCCCCCACTCCCAATGTTGATACCTGTTCATGTGTTTTTGACCAAAAATAACCTCATATTTTACCATAATAGTTTAAAAATTGGTAAATTAACGCGCGCTTTGCCGCATTTTGTTCTAATTACAATAACATTTAAGGATTTTACCTTCTAAATGGCAAAATTTTTAGCTCGCTTTGCGCGCACATGTGCTTGTAATGGATCTTTTCAGCAAACCCAGTTTCATTTATAAATTTTCATCAACGCCATCATCCCCCCCCCCCCCATGTCAAAACGAAATTTACGCCACTGAAGTGCTAATCTTATATGAAAATATTAATCTGGCTAACTTTAAAGCGGCACTGGCACATTTTCACAAAATATGAAATTTCTTCAATTTGCTCTCAAATGATAGTCTAGGCCATTGGAAGAACAGAGATATATTTTAAACATAAAAATAACATACCCTAAAGCAGATAGGGACATTGACATGAGGATAAAGACATAATTTGTAGGCCAACTTTTAAGTTTTCCATAACTTTAATCAACAAATGTGTATATTACATGAATATTTTTGACTCGTACTCACTGATATTAAAACCACAAAGGTTATAGACCGGTCAAACAGTGTGCATAGCGTGGGACATGCATACGGTGTGCGTGTTCTTGTGTTAAACGCCATTTTCGTCGTCTGCTGAATTAAGCGTCGCCGGCGACGTTAAATTCTAAAATCGTTCTGTTTACCCATAAGGAAGCTGATTTGGTCTTAATCATTTCGGGTGAGGGCTTTTGTATATAAAAGCTTTACAACCATGCAAAAGTATCGATTTTGAAAAAACTTGAGGGCGCACTATTTCTCAAATGTGCCAGTGTCTCTTTAAGATTAAAATCAAAGA
>JAMKCH010007307.1:0-31549 GCA_023653785.1 Ophioderma brevispina | reverse complement strand
ACCGCAAGTTTGTTTCCCAAGGTACTTAATGGGGCGTATGTGCAAGTGTCAGGCTCTCAAATCAAGTAGAGAACACAATAGACATAAATTGGAACAAGTACCTCTAAGTGTAACATTATCTTAATTAATTCTCACCTGTTGCAGTTTTAAAAAAAAAAAAAAAAAAAAGACCCCCCTAGCCAAATCTGAGAGAGTGGTTGGAATGTAATTTCTTGTAAAAGACATTTAAAGTTCATTTGTTGGAACAATATAAATATTCATATTGAAAATTAATGCTACATACACAAACGGGCATTGCAAAAATGAAGAAAATTCAGAAATTTTCTGGTTAATTTTGGGTATTATTAAGGTCAAAATAGAGGGGGGCTATAAATGCAAAACTAAGGGGGTCAGATTTGTAAAACTTTGTGTGCATGTATCTTTCATCAACTTCATGTCCCACAGCAAAAATGAACAATTTTGGCCAACCTTCATGTTCCAGCCACTGCCTGGTTCTATCAGTCATAAACACTTAACCATCAACATTAGCACACTATTGAATAGGACTTTGCAGTATGCATTATTGCTTCTACCATTAAAACCGCAAGTTTGTTTCCCAAGGTACTTAATGGGGCGTATGTGCAAGTGTCAGGCTCTCAAATCAAGTAGAGAACACAATAGACATAAATTGGAACAAGTACCTTTAAGTGTAACATTATCTTAATTAATCCTCACCTGTTGCAGTTTTTGTTCCAGGAGAGAGTTCATTGAGAGCTAAGACAAGCATTTGGTGGATTCTCTCCAATGCTCTGTGACATTTCTCTGCATTGTTAGCCACACCTTTCACAGCAAAATTAATGGCATCTTTGGTATTTCTTAGCCATACTGATCCTTCAGCTTCCATTTCAAATTCCAAGTGCCCAGAGAAAACACGAGGTTGAATTCCTTTGAAGGTTGGGTCTTGCACAATACGAGCCTGTACTGCTGGGAAAAGGAGGGGTGCAAACATGGTTTTGCCTTTACAGGTAATACAGCGACCATTCGTTAAATCAGATGTTGATTCCCCTGTGGGTGCAGGAGCTAGCTTGGCAGGAATCAAATACTTGCCATTTTTAAGGAGAACCATGAGCTCAAGACTTTGAAGTAATAATGCCAATGTTGTAAAATCTGCAACTTCACCATAGTAACCTTCCAGGTCTTTTTGGGTGTAGGATGGTTGAGTTGGTAGTCGTTTGAGTTTGCCTTTGAAGTCATCTCCTGCAAACGTTGGCCCAATAATGTGATATGATAACCACTGTGTATCCAGCACAACATACTCATTATTTGAAGCATCCCTTGCCAGGAAGACCTGGGATAATAAAAGGAAAATTTACAACAGGACTATAATTTATATGCAATTATAATTCAGGAAATAAAAACAAAGAAGTGGAGGTTGGCTGGCCATCTAGCAAGAGCACATACCAGAGGAAGAGGCAGGCCAGGCAGGAGATGGATGGATGGAATCAGAGAATACGGCAGTGTTACATGGGAAAGAATGGCTCAGGACAGACTGGAAAATCAATGAGGAGGCAATGGGGAGACAGGCTAGATAGATAGATAGATATTAAAGGGGGATGGTCCAATTTAAGGATATGAAGTTTTCATCTTGATAGATTGGCCTTCACTCCAAAACCACATCTGTTAAGTTTCGTGCCGATATTTCAACCCGTTTTGATGCGAGAACTAAAAACGTGATTTTGTAAGCCCCATAGAGTACTGTGTAAAATTGATATTGGTCGACCAAAATGGGTCACATTTTCACTCATAACTTCCAAACCAAACATCTTTTGGCCCTAAGATTTCACAGGTTAAATGAGAAAAATAGTAGCTTTCTTCTGATACCAAAATGTTGACCACTTCCGGTAAAATCTGGGGCTTCTGGGGACGAGGCTATTAGCGATCGGGCCATGGACCTTTAAAATTAAAACTCCATGTGCAAAAGACATCAAACATAACATTTATCACTCAGTATCGCTATCAGTGATTTGCCAAATCAGAAAATAAAAAAAAAATACAAATCAGGTTTTGATGGAAGAAGTAATAATGCATTGTGCAAAGCCTTATTCAATACTGTGCTAATATTGATGGTTAACCATTAAAACGGGGGGAAATACAGCCTTTCATCTGATATCAAAATCGAAACTACTTCCGGGTAAATCAGGTGGTCCCAAAGACGATTCCCCTCTCCCCGGGGGGAGAGTCATATCACCATAATCTCCGTATACTTACCATTCAAGCCTGACTTAATGCCTTTTCATTTTCTACGCTCATTTTAGCGAAATCCCTACGATAAAAAAAAAAAAAAAAAAAACCATGGACCTTTAAAATTAAAACTCCATGTGCAAAAGACATCAAACATAATTACATTATTAAATGCGAAAAATCATTTATCGCTCAGTATCGCTATCAGTGATTTGCCAAATCAGAAAATAAAAAATTGGGCGAAGTGGAAGGAGGGAGTAAGGGCGATTGCTACGAGTGTGAGATTAATCTGGCCACCCCGGTTTTACGGGGACAAAACCAGATTTAAAATGTTGGTTTTACTATTACTACTACTAACTACTATTACATTAGACCACGCTTTCCAATACTTATGCTTCATTTCATTTGCTTGTTTCAATCAAGATATAACCACAGTTTACTGCAGAACACAAAAATCTTGTTTGTGCCACTTTCTGGTTGAGTGAAAATGGTGAATTAGTTAAACATAAGTTATTCAGATTTGAAATACTTCAGAAAGGGATTACCTTCATAAAGATATTTTAAAAGATGCAAAACAGTTACGTAATGGTTGAAATTATCTTCAGTAAGTTCTTGCTTTAAGATGAAATGTATATCATTCGACATACTGTCATTTGTTAGCAGAGAATCATGACCTACAGCATTAAATTGATCATATCTCTGAATTGACAAAAGCAAATAGGATGAAACAAACAGAAAGCCCAGTCATTGTTCTTTAATATTATGCCAAGTAAAAATGACTTATTTTGAATTTTTTTTTGAAAAATGTAAGCATTTTTTTTTTCTGATTGTACCATTTTTTAGACAGGCTGTAATAATAAGCATGCCATGTTATGAAATCAACTTGAATATTCTTTTTTATTTGATATATTTTCTTGACTAAGGAGAAAAAAATATAGAATGCCACACAAAATCCATCTTTGAAACCACCCCCAAACATACACCCTTTACCTGAAATAAAGAAAACATTTTATCAGTAAAACCATCTTATTTTCATTTTCATATGAACGGTGTGTTGTTTGAACACGCCAGACTCGGCAATAATCTTTTCATATGACTTCAAACAATTCAAGGATGACTTAAAGTGGCACTGGCACATTTTCACAAAATATGAAATTTCTTCAATTTGCTCTCAAATGATAGTCTAGGCCATTGGAAGAACAGAGATATATTTTACACATAAAAATAACATACCCCAAAACAGATAGCGACATTGATATGTAATTTGTAGGCCAACTTTTTAGTTTTCCATAACTTTAATCAACAAATGTGTATATTACATGAATATTTTTACTCGTACTCACTGATATTAAAACCACAAAGGTTATAGACCAGTCAAACAGTGTGCATAGCGTGTTCTTGTGTTAAAAGCCATTTTTGTCGTCTGCTGAATTTAATGTCGCCTGCGACGTTAAATTATAAAATCGTTCTGTTTACCCATAAGGAAGCTGATTTGGTCTTAATCATTTCGGGTGAGGGCTTTTGTATATCAAAGCTTTACAACCATGCAAAAATATCGATTTTGAAAAATCTTGAGGGCGCACTATTTTTCAAATGTGCCAGTGTCTCTTTAACATTCAGTAGGAATTGAAAGGAAACGATGCGATTAAAATATTAACCTTCATCTTATGGGAAGTCCGGGAATGTCTTATAGATGAATTGGAGTTCCACAGTTATATACCTACACCTAAACCAATCGCTAAACCTCTACTATATCGATTGTAAAATCCTGCTAAGTAGACTTTAAAATTTTTCCTTTGAAGTGAATACAAGGTATTATTAGCTAAGCACGTTCAAACTGACTACTACGTCTTCTACAAGCACAAAACTCCCTCCCCGGGGCCCCCCCACACACGCACACTATTTTGACACTATTTTTGCCCAAATTCCCCTATTTTCTGCCAGGTGCCTTGGAACTCACTATATTTGTAACCATATATGAGGCATGTCCAGGGTTTTTGTGACACATTTTGGCATTTTTTAGCTCTTGGTGGGAGAAGGCTGATTTTCTATAATTTTCGTACAAAAATATATCTCTTCAAATGCCTTGACTTAAATCTGTGTAACATGCCCATTTGAGACTGGGGTCATTAGTCCCTCTGGACTGATTTCGCTAAATTGGCATGGAACCTTTTGCACTAGTAGCATTTTGAAGCCATTTGTGCTGCCAGAAGAAGAAACAGACCAGATTAAAGAACTAGCCCATGCCAAAGGCATCACATGGTTAATAGTGCTTAAATAGACAGTGGTAGTCACAAAGGTAGAGATTGCTATACCTTAAGCATTAGCAATGAGTAGCCTTAATTCCATAATTAAACATCACAACCCTGCTATAATTCTTAGATGTGAAGGTAACATTCTTAAGTATAAACCGGGAGTATAAAAATGTATGCACCAAATACTCATTTGAGAATGCATTTAAAAAATCCTTCACCACCGAGGCAAAGCACCTCCCCTTCAATACATCTCCACCTCCTTCCTCGCACAAGTGCGATGATCGTCCTACCAGACTGCAGACTACCCCTCATGCAAATGCTTCGGACAGCAATGGGATAATGGCATGCTTCCTACTCTTATTCCCATATGGTTATGTAATAAAATTGGATTGATTCAGCCCAAATTTATTGGTCGCTCTGAGTTGCAAAAATTTGGCGAGACTCAGTCGAGCAATATTTGAAACTCATAGCGAGACCAATAAATTTGGGTGCAAATCCAATCCAATTTTATCATTATCATGCGTAGGATCCGATATTACCGCGTATCGGACACCTCAACGCATGATCATGGGCAATATCGTGTTTTAAGCCACCGGTAAGTAATGAACATCACATTTGACTTCCCTAGGCTCTCGGCACAAACTACCCATTTCCTGCCTGACTAGTCACAAACCAGGACATGAGAGCGAGAGTTTGTATGATAACCATAATGCCATTTTTAAATTTGATTCAACACCTTCACTAAAGGACGGGAAACAAATTAGACTAATTGATTATCACCGTTCTATATTTTATCGTTTTGGCGCCCCGAACGACGGTTTTAATGGGGATTCCCGGCCCCTTTACAAAAAATAACGGGCTTGAACCAACATTATATACAGCTCGATATCCTCCGTTTAAATAAAAATAATAGGCCATTGTTTAGCATTCTTTTTACGCAAAGAAATGCAAAAGTATGACATTATGTTACACTTTATTTTCTTTGTTAAACAAAAATGCTATCCTTTAAATGGAAAAAAATTGCATGGACCAGCAGCTATTTATGAAACGACGGGGCGGATTAAAAGTGCAATACTATATACTGTCACAAATAGGCTACCCTTTATTTGTGTTTTTTTCATTGGGTTTAACAACGAGAAAATGCCATAGAGGTCCCGACCCGCGACAACAATAAGGACCCTATATCAACTTGATTAATTTTTTCGGGGCTTTAGTGTTTTATTTTTCATCTTTCAAGCCCCGATCACTCCTATCTATCTTCCTTTTACGTAAAAAGACCCCCTCAAAATTTACTTTACCCCTCTTTTCACTGGCTATAGTCCCCCAAAAGAATCCCCTTTTACGTCCTCCAGATGAAGGAACAAATTAAATTTGATGGCATCCACTGCTATATATAATCATGTTTGGCGCCCCAACGAGTGTTTTCAATGGAGATTCCCCGTACAAAATAGCCAAATGGGGTTTGAAACACGATTATGTATATAGCTTGATATCATCCGCTATATATTAGACAATCATGTTTATACCATTCCTCTTACGCAATAGACTAAAATAAAGTGTGATATTATGGATTATGTCGCACTTTATTTCGTTAACATCAAACAAAGAGATTGTTTCCTCCTATGATTTAATTTTAAAAATGGCATAGAGGTGTACAGTTTAACAAATTTATCCACTCCTATATATATAATCGTGTTTGGCGCCCCAAACAACAACTTTCAATAGATATTCCCTATATACTAAACTGCCCATTGTCTATTTTTTGTTTATTAGTGTTGAATTAACCACTTTCTTAGAGATTTTTTTTTCTTTGTTGCTTATTGTCAAAATGAACCAGTTTCTTAGACAACTGGTTTAAACTGTCTTCTAACAGATTTTTATTTTTTTTTGCTTTTTATTTGGCTTTACTTATTAGTGTTGAAATGAACCACTTTCTTGGACAGTTTCTTTTTTCTTTGTTGCTTATTGCTGAAATGAATCAGTTTCTTGGACAGTTTTTTTCGCTTGCACCTGTCAAAATGAACCAGTTTCTTAGACAACTGGTTTAAACTGTCTTTTACCAGATTTTTTCTTTTTATAGTGTCTAAATGAACCAGAGTTTTGGTTTCTTTTTTTGTTTGTTTTTTTTTGTTTGGCATATTAGTGTCGAAATGAACCACTTTCTTAGACAGTTTTGTTTTACTTATTAGTGTCGAAATGAACCGCTTTCTTGGACAGTTTCTTTTTTCTTTGTTACTTATTGTCGAAATGAACCATTCTCACAAACACAAGTTTAATGTGTGTAAATCCTATATGAATGGAGAAAAAAGGGGTGTGTTTCGAAAACCCGCCATATCTAGCATATATATTTTAGTTGATTTCTTTCATTTTTTCAACACATGAAAGTATATTAGATGTGTTTTTAAAAACAAAAACAAATCTATCATAGTGATCACATTAAGGCCAAGATCATCTCTAATCCTTGCACTATTTTTTTATTCACCTAGTGCATTATATTTATTGATATTATGAATGTCAGGGTCTCCAAGGAGACTAATATGTACTACTGAACTGCAAAAAAATGCAAATGGTGTGCCCGCAGGCGGAGTGTCCATTTCTCTGTCATTAGCGTTTGGG
Organism: Ophioderma brevispina; assembly: GCA_023653785.1. Classification (NCBI taxonomy): domain Eukaryota; kingdom Metazoa; phylum Echinodermata; class Ophiuroidea; order Amphilepidida; family Ophiodermatidae; genus Ophioderma; species Ophioderma brevispina. The sequence continues at coordinate 24,458 of JAMKCH010007307.1, read as the reverse complement.
CCAGACTCCCTCAGATAATGTTGCTGTGGGGGGTTCGCCACTCCTCCCGTACAGCGAGTCTGTTTTGCATTCCCAGCATATGCCGGTACCCATTTATACATTTGGGTGGAGAGAGGCAAGCGAGGTCAAGTGCCTTGCCTAAGTGCACAACACATTGGCAACAGCGGGGCTCGAACCCACAACCTTATGCTTATGAGGCGAGCGCTGATCCACTGCACCACATGTGCCCACTGAACTGAGTAACCCTAAATAAATGTTTTACTATTACTACTACTATAGGATCTTTTTTTTTAAATTTAGCGGGAATTAGAATGGACTAGAGGTTTTTGGAGGGGACATGCAGACATATGGTCCCACACAACTAACTGTACGAACCAATATTAGTTGGATCATTTGGGGCAATTCTGTGACCGTGGCGAGCAGAGCATCATTTCTCAGTGGATTTGTCTTCTATGAAGGTTAATGAACAAATTTAGGGGGTGCCCCTCGAAAAAGTGTGGGCGGAATCCAGGAGGGGGGAAAATTCATAATACAGGAGTCAAAATTAAAAATGCTTGAATTGCTTGCTATAAAAAGGTAACCAAAGTGTTGTTCTTAAAGCATAAACTCATTGGAAGGAACACTGAATCATGCTTGCCTCTTGGTTGAATCAACATTTTGGTGTCTTACTACTGGTTAACTTACCTCGCCCATGTCTGATAAGTAATTTACAGAGATTCGAACAAAGTCATCGGTGATCTGAGAATTTAGTGCCTTTACTCTGTCTTTGTAGTCATCATATCGCAGAATGCGGGATTTAGTGGTCATCCACTGTTTTTTCTGTTCCAGTATCCTCTCACATAATCTAGGAAGCTTTCTTGTGCCCTATTATACAGTTGTATACAAAACGTAATACAGACAAAAAATAGACAATTTGGTGACACATTAGAAAGAAAATCATTTTCAGACTTTTCAGAATATTTAAACCCATATTAATGTATACCATTGCTGGTAAATTACCAATGTAAAGTGAATGACTCTTTTGGAGGTAATAAATATTATTAATTGCAGAATAACAAACTATAATGTTATTTGCAAATAAGATATTTAACTTACATTTTACTTTGATTTGCATATAAAATGTGATTAACAACAACAACCAATGAAGAAGCCAACTAGACAATGTGTACTTCAAAAAGAAAAGAAATCATCAAGCATGAGTACACATGAAATGCTCTATACCTATGGACCCGTTAACATCCTACGTCACTTCATTTGTTACCTGCCGAATCGTTATGGCCCATAGTATTAAAACTCTAACTGATACAATTTGCCCCAGTGTGTAACAGTCAGGCCGAACTATTCAAGATACCAGGCCCTAACTGTTTACAACTTGATGTCACAACTGGGCTATACCTGGTACCTTTTTCCACTGTCACAGGCGCCTCACATCCACCACCCACATTAACCCTGTCCCCTAGGTACGTGGAACCTCCTTCAACCGATTCCACCTCATCACGCAACCTTCCCACCCCTCCTCCCCCATTCCCCCAACTCCCCTTCTACCTCTTCACAACAAAAGAACCTTAACTCCGCATTTTTTTAAATTAATTTATGTTGTCATAAATTTCGATTCTGAATTTTTGACAAAATCCCCGTCCTCCGTAAAAACTGTTGTTCTCTCAAGCTTTAACGCTTGCAGGTATATTTTACTAAACCAGTTTAATACAATAATGCAGAAAACTCAATTTGACAAATTGTGGTATGTTACATCCTTTTAAGAAATGACATGATTGTGTGGCTTGAATGTGCTTAATTACTAGCTTAAGAAGAAAGATTGCAGAAAACAATGTCTTTAAGCAAGTCTGGCAATATACATGCAACTATTCATTTTGACAGATTTGCTTCAAGTTTTACAAGCACTTGACGTTTTGATCTGTGACCCGATGGGTGACTTTTGACCCCAAAGCAGCTGTAATGGGGAATTTCAGAGCAATCTGGTGATCCATAAAACCGCTTCTTGAGAACTCAAGTTTTGTAGATAGAAGGAACAAACACAAGATCAAGGTAAACAAACGACGGTTGCTATATATGCAATCTGATCTAAAAATGACAAATTGTTTTATATTGAAAGTCAAACCTTTTCAAACCAATAGCTGCATATATGCATAATTTTTCAAGTGTTTTTTTTTCCTGGGTCCATGTATGGTGTGCAAGTAACAACAGTCAGGGCCGTATGAATCACCACTTTTAGCATTATCATAGTAATGGATAATGAAATTCATTATTTCCAACCCTGTTTTAGCTTGAGAAATTTGCCTGTTTTTAAAAAAAAAAAAAAAACGTTTTTCTTTTTTTCTTCTGCCAGGGTCCAAATGATCAGTGATCATCATTTCAAAGTTATTTCTAGTGAAGAAATCGCATCTTTTATTAACTCTTCAGTCATGATTTGAATCAAATGAACAGCTCAATTAAACAATGGTCAGATCCTGCCAGAAAGAGGCAAAAAGCCTGAATGAATTAAAATAAGTGGTAATTGGAGTAAAGCAGTGATGCCATGTCTTGCTTCATCATTCATCTTCTATGGTGAATTGCATTGTGATCCATGCTTACGTAAAATACATCACAGGTATAAGAAGGGACTGGTGGCAGAGCGTGGCCTAGTGGTTAAGGGTGCTTGCCTGTGTGCAAATTTATTTACCAAATATTCCTGTGTTTCGAATCCCGGGGGGGCCACTTATAGAGTTCCAGGCTACAGATTCATTGAGACTGAAGTCATCACCGTGTTTTTTAAATAATGTTTTTCAATGGTTTCTAGACCATTTTTTATGCTGAGTCTAAATCCGATGGATGCCATACGAGCCACCTTGAGCATTTTTTGTATAAACCAAAAACTCAAAATGGCCACCAAAACACAAAACAATCACCTTTTTTGTTCACTCAAAGTTTGTAATTTTTTAGCCTGTCCCGTTAAAACATTCATTGTGGACAATTAACATATGTGATGCGATCTTGGAAAAACCTGCCACTTGTGGGAAAATTTATATTTGAGTTTTTACTCATCACTACAAGGTTTGAAATATTAAGTTTTCCATACTGTTTAATAATTCTTTTCTTCTTTGAATACCTCAAGTTTTAAGCCTTATACAATCTGACAAAAAAAAGTACACTATCACAGATTTGAAGCTATTTTCTTTATTTTTATAAAACTGTCTGTGCGACATGGTGCGGGTTTTCCCAGATATATCACATACATATGATTCTGTAACCCGTAATCAATTAATTCCAATATGGCGCGTCACTACAAAAGTGTCTGATCGTGATCTACTTTTGCTACAGTTGGTCATTTGATGTCTATCCTTGTGTTTTGCATCACGAAATTGTTAATTCAAACCATAAGAAATATCTTTATAAAATGGTTATTAGGTAATTCCTCATTATAGGATCCAAGATAGCTTCCGATACCCTAAATGGCGATAATTGATAGCGGTGTCTAACCTAGTTCTGCAACCTTGTGTATAATATCCCTGTAAGTCAATCTATCAATGTACACATCATTAGCTAACCAGAGGAATCGATACATGCAAGATGCCATCCAAGAAAGTATCCAATTGGGCTGGAAAAGGCACTTACTATGCGCAAATCTGATCACTAATATTCTAGAGAGTTATGTCTCTTTGTTTTTGGTAGGTTTATGGCATCCATTGGCATCCGTATTTGAATATTGATGACTAAGGGACTCAATGACACTTAAGTATAGTCCTAACTGATATTTTTTTGGAAGTGATACAAAATCCGTAGCGTGAACTAATTACTGACCTACTGATGACTTTGCATCCATATTGAACTAGAGTATCTAGATGCCATCGTGCCGATATCATCACTTTGATTATGTTATATTTAAATTGCTCTGAATAAGTACCGTGATAATACACAAACATGGCATTTCTTGTTTAAACTTTTAGAATTAATTTTGCCCATTTTGGAGCCATCTTGAATGGTTTATTGATTTTGATTGTAATCAAATTGTTGAAGCTATTCATAATGGTTTTCAATTAATACTTGATTGCTAAAAAGAACCTTTGGTGTAATAAATACCAATTACCATTCTAACAGTCAAGTAGATAAATAATCGGATGCTCTTGTTTTATGGGTGGCCATATGGAATCCTCTTAGTTTGATGGTTAATTAATATTTTACTTGTCACAATCGGTGTTTTGGCAAAAAATACAACTTTCGATAATATTAACCATATGATTTTTTTGTGTTTGGGGGCCATTTGAATTTTTCGCGTTTTTCGAAAATGCTCAGGTTTTTTTTGTCTGGCATCCATCGGATTCAGATTCAGCAGGAAAAACTGGTATAGAAACGTTTGTTTTAAAAAACTTCTATATATATATATATATATATATATGGTATAAAACAGGTCACATGGTCGAAGTCTGGACTACTTGCTAGGATTTATTGAGTACTTAATTCGAATTGTTCTGTATACCAGTTATTGATTTAATTACAGAATACCACTCTCCTCCATGGTCATGGATACCGGCCCGCTTATTGGGGGGGGGGGGGGCAGGGGGTGCGGGGGTGCGGTCGCACCCCCCCAAATTCCCAAAAGGGGAAAAAGGTCCACTTTTTGTGAATTTTCGATAACAGGTCAAAAGTGAGGAGAAATTCTGGACTAGAAAGTCACTTTTTGGTGATTGAATGTTCAAAAGTCCAAAAAGGACCAGTTTAAGGGGGTGTTAGGTCCCCACTTTTACCAAAAATGTCCAACTTTTGAAAAAAAAAGGGTCCACTTTTTCGACAAGTACCGCACCCACCCCCCCCCCCAAAAAAAAAAATAAGTCCTGTGTACGCCCTGCTTGAATTGGGCAATGAATCATGAAAGCATCCGTTCCTTCGGAGGGGGGGCGTTTTGCTATTGGTCCTGTGTACAGGGTTACAACCTGTACATGTGCATCGCAGTCAGTTGTTCAAATAAGAGTAGGGGAAAACCCCATCTGTCCAGCTCAAAGCAAGCATGTAAGGAGCGTTCGGTATCGTGAATACAAGCGGTCCTGGTCAGCTTACTCCTGACACCACCACAAGCAATTACCAAGGACTTGTGGAATGCTGAAGATTGGAAAATTAAGTCAAAGTCATAAAAGTTTAGATCTGCTGCGATATTACAACTAATGTCCGCCAACATCATATAAAAATACAAATCAGAATGAATATACGTTGCAAAACGGAATGAAACGCAATCAAGAAATCAGAAGGTAGAGACTTAACGAAGTCTTCTAGAATAATAAAAGTAGCGGACTAAATGTTAGAGGTTACAATAAAACTGCAAACAGTCTGTGGGTAGAAATCAATTTCTATTCAGTCTCTATATGTAAAAAATATAGCTATGTAAAAACATATCAAAAGTGTCCAACATCATTTTTTGCAATTCGTACTCACCATTACAGAAAAAATACCACTTCTGCTATATATCACCAATGCTGCTGCTAACCTAACAAAATATTGCACATGTATCGAACAAAACTCCATGTCATAATAAGCAAAAAATCAATTTTTGCACATTACATTTCCATATTTCACTTAATACTCAAAGATGCGGACCTTGAACAATCATCGTGGAAGGGAAGATATATTGATGGGGGGGGGATTGTTTTTGTAAAACACAACAAAATATATAGCCGCATGAAGTTGAAGAAGTCTAGACTTCAAATTGTACTCACTAAGAAAAAAAATAACTCTTAAATTGGCTTGTTCAATCGGGTTGACTGTATGGATGTCAGAGATAAAATATTAACACTTAAGGAAACACCCAATTAAATATAGCAATAAATTGAATGTGACGAGAGTCAAGTATTTTTTCATGTGCTTTTCCCGTTTCATTTGTACATGAGAAATAATTCTGAATCAAATGCATATCAGATATATGTTCAAGAAATATTAATTATAATAGAATAGCATAAGTAACTATGCACACCACTGGCCAAAAGTATTGCAACATGCAGAAAAATATTTTTATAATCCGCAAATGGACTTCAAAATCAACCAGAAGTTATCTATATATCACTAATGCCATAATGATAAAATCAAATGGAAGATGGGAGAACGCCCATCACTTTTCAACTCAGGAAATCGAATGGGACACGAGCGGGGTCAAGTGCTAAATTGAAAACACTTTTTTATGAAAAGTGAAAAAAATTAGTCTCGTTTTTCATGGAATGTGAATATGTATCCAGGACATGGATATCACATGATTATCCTTTTAAACTGCATTGACAGATAAAGGTTGCATTCCCGATGTCTTAGGGACTCCCCCTAAAGTAGTTTACCGGAAGTGTATCGATTTGATATTCAGATGAAAGGACATATTTTTCCCATTGTTGTCGAAATTTAAGCCTTCAATCCATTTCATTCCCAAGATATAAACCAAAAAACCATGCCAGTTTATGTTAGTGGTTTAACCATTCTATTAGTACAGTATTGAATAGGGCTTTGCAACATCTATTGCGTCTACCATCAAAGAAGGGGAGATGGCAAGAGTGCTAATAGCGCTCATATCAAGTAGAGAACACAATACACTTTAAAGGACACTATCCGGGATTTGAAAAATATTTGAAATTTGCAGAAAAGCTTCAAAATGAAGGATAAGTCGGTAGAATTCTCGCATTCCGTTACATTTTCCAGATGTAGAATTGACAGAAAGGGAAAGAAAACGGCAGTGTTCCAAGAAGATCTCCATTCCCTTACGTGTGGTCGTAAGTGTCCGTTCGGACAGTTATGACTAACTAAAATCTCCTATTCTGTCCTTATTAGCTTGCCTCTGGGTCTTATCATTTTTCAGGGTATGTTAGGATACCTGTATTGTTACAGCTACCATGCAAAATCTGATTTTTGATGTTTTTCGATTTGCTGATGAGCAAAATCATGATAGTGTCTTTAAATCGGAACAGCACCTTTAAGACCACTGTATTCCATTGATGCCTATCTCATTTCCATGAAGTCCAAAACCCACTGCAATGGATCCATACAGCAAACCCTACAAAACCCGTACAATTCATTTAGTGTTTGTGTTGTATTTAACCAAAGTTCACATGTGGAAATGTTGACCTCAGATTTCCTCCATTCCAATGATCATTCCACAACAAATTTGATTGAAAGTCAGAGACACTATAGAAGAAGCAACGGAATACACATGCACATGTAATAATTATTACTGTCATGGTTATATATAAACTTAGAATTTCGCCGTTTCGGCTTTCGCGCTTGCTTATTCACAAGAATATAAGCTGTGGGCCGCTCCATGACCTTGACCTTGGCACACGACCTCTGACCTCATAAAACATAGAGGAACCCATGGTGCGCTTATGACACAAGTTTGGTTCCAATGAAACTTTTCAATTGAGGTTAATTAAAGAAAATAACCTTTTGTGGACACATACATACACACGCACATGTGCAACAAATTGCAAATGGTCCTCCAGCAATAGCTGGCGGTCCCACAAAAAGTGGGTCTTTAGATATTAAATGCTTGACTGACTATGAAGATAATACGGACCTAGATGAAATACATGCGCGGTCCCCTGGCACACCCAATATGGGCATTGCCAAGCCAACGGCAGCGTGCAAGGCAATAATAGTCACAGCATAACAGCCAATGCAGATGAAGTCCATTCGTTCCTGTACAAAAATGGGCGAGATGAAAACGTCATTTTCTCTCAATGGCACATCTCAGACCTTAAAGCTACATTCTGCTTGGAAGATCTCATATATTTACCCAATCAATCCTGGAAATTAGGGTAGTTTTCCCCAAAAAGTTTCGGCTACGACCGCGAACGGCAGCATGCACCGTGGATCCTGGAGGTCACAGAACTTTTTCAGTCAGGTGTTCCCTGTAAGAATACGGTTAAAATTGGTTTGTCGGATCAAAATAACATACAATGACAATTTTTGATTATTCCTACAGATTGTATACTTAATATTGATTTAGCAACCTGATTTGCAACCCAGATCTCGCTTTTCTCTCAGTTTTTAGGGGATACTTACAAGCGAGGGAGGGTCACCAAAAAAAAAACACTTCCTCTGCAGTGGGGATGGACTTACCTGTTTATGCTGTTATTTACTGGTGTGGGCTGATCCATAGAGGACCTAGATTTTATAAATTGTTAATGCATTTCCTGTCTATTTGAAACCTCCTTCACATGTTGTGATATTCATGAGAATAATTTTTTTTTAATTAATGAGCAACAAAAATAGTTGTCCTTAAAATATCCATATTCTGCTATCTAATGAGATTTCTTAGATAGGGCTACAAAAAAACACTATTTCTGTTTTCCATTGCTTCAAGCATATAGCAGAAAAAAAATAACTTAAACTTTGCTCCTTATTAGCACTGGTCTTTGAGAAGTGAAAGGATGGGCTTACTTGGGGAGGGGATTTACTCGGGGAGGGGGTTTACTCGGGGGGGGTTGCTTGTAAGCCTGTCAGTCACACCAAAGAAAGTCCTATTACATGACCAAACACGGTTTCAATTAACATGTATTCAAAAATAGCTTCACTTTCTGGATAAAAGAAGAGACTGCCATCATTGGTAAAAAACCTGGCATTACCATCACAAGAATTGTCGTGGCCTATTTTCATGCATATTGTGGCTAATTTAATCAGCTAAAAACATTGCACAAGCAGAATGCTGATTTGGCACCTTAGACTCCGGTCTTTACCTTCGCTTCCCAAACTACACCAGCCTAGGAGTGTTTTACGCTACATTCAATTACCTTGTTCTCTCTCGAGCAAGTTCTCTGCGCGAAGACCGGACCCCCCCCCCCCCCCCCCCCCCCCCCCCCCCCCCCCCCTCCCCCCCGCCACGACCCCTCCCCCCCGCTCTGCATAGGCAACACTAGGCCAGGGGGATGCTGTAGTATCACCAGGTTTGAAAACAAGTTGACAAGATCAAAATTGACTTACAGAGGTCAGGTGGAGGTCCACAAAAACTATTTTCGCATATCCTGTCCAGCTCGGATAGGTTCACACCACTAAATATGGTACCATTCGTCCTGTACACAATGGGCGAGATGAAAATGTCATTTTCTCCTCAAGGGAATATCTCAGACCTTAAAGCAACATTCTGCTTGAAGATCATCAATCTCATACCCAATCAATCATGAAAGAGGGGTAGTTATCCCAAAAGTTTTCGAGCTAATGGACCGCAAAGACTAGCCGGCACCGTGGATCCTGGAGGTCACCGCACTTTTTCAGTCAGGTTTTCCCTGGACAGAAGGAATAGGTTTTAAAATTGGTTTGCGGATCAAAAAAACATATCAATGAAACCTTTTTTGATATTCTACAGATTTATACATTAATATGATAGCAACCATGGATTGCAACCCAGATCTCGCCTTTTCTCTCAGTTTTTAGGGTATACTTAAGCTGAGGGTCACAAAAAAAAAACCACTTCATCTGCAGTGGGGCTTGTGGCTTACCTGGTTATCACGTATTACTGGTTGTGAATCCATTAAAGGCGGTTTGGCAAATCTACACACAAAATAGCTTGTCGAATGGCATTGACTTCATGACTCGAGGAAGGTAATGGAGTATACCAATGGAATGCAAATGTAGAAGACTTTTCATTTTTAGTGCTTTTCTAAAATGAGAATTATCAAATACAGTGGTGGACTGGGCAAGGGATAACCATTGCAGACAGAGAAATAAGATAAGACTTTGATAGTTAACATGCATCTATATATTATTATTTATTTATTACAATTAGAGGACTGGAGACCTCAGAGGTATCCGACAGTGGTAAACACTCTACTAGGGGTATCCCTCGAAAACTGACCAGAACGGCCTCAGAGGTATCGACAGTGGTAAAACACAACCTATAGGGTATCCCTCGAAAATGACCAGGAAACGGCTCCGAGGTTCCGACAGTGGTAAACCACTCTACTAGGGGTTCGCTCGAAACTGACCAGAACGGACTCAGAGGTATCCGACAGTGGTAAACCACTCTACTAGGGGTATCTCTTGAAACTGACCAGAACGGCCTCAGAGGTATCCGACAGTGGTAAACCACTATCTAGGGGTATCCCTCCAAACTGACCAGAACGGGACAATCAGGGGGAATCCCCATACTCTTCTCGACACTGACTGTGATATACAGGTACATTGTAGACGCATTACCATGGGACCGACGGACCGGGGATATTCTTATCATTGGTCATTGCCCAAATCAAATGACACCACGGGGGAAGAGCAAGACTCTAGGTTTTAATCATAGGGTCTTATACAAATTAATCCAGAATTAAGTACCCGATTAAATCCCAGCTCGTGGCACTACTGGGTGAACCAGGGACTCCTGAACCAAAGGCAAATATCCTAACAGTGGGCCATGCTCTCCCTGATCTCTTAGAAAAGAAAAAAATGGGAATATCATGCGTATTCAAGAAATGATGACAAAGTGAAACATATTACGTACAGAATAGAATGAGCACTGATGTACAGTGTTTAAAAATTTCCAAGCTGATAATGTTTAACTTAAGTACCGTATTTCCTTGAGAGTACTGTTGAGACACCTCCCGCGTTCTGCATTTCTTTTGAATGGACAGTGACGAGCATGGACAATCAGTTCAGCATCATAGATGTCAAGCGCGTCACCAAAATCATCTTTAAGGGCCTGCAAGTTCATTTGGCCAAACTCGTTCTGCGTGTAAATTAATGAATTAAGTTCAAAAATATTACATTACCAAGTTAGTTATACTTATAACTTCTGGACCACCAATACCCAGAACAACAACAAAGTTTCTGGCAAGGTCTAATAATTCATATCACTTTAATGCATTGCTTTTTAAACAAAGGATTACTTATATTAAACAAACTGAATATCATCTAAATAACAAGGAATTATGCAAGGTGAATCAGGCCTTTAATAGACAATTTATGCAAATTATGTATAGTGTTCACATCTAAAAAGGATGTTTATTAGCTTTTCAAACCGCTAAAACATCATTGAATTTGGGTCCAAAACGACTGAGTTGTCAATTTAATTTTAATGAAATCGTGGGGGTTTTTTGCTTGTAACATGGGCAGGCTGTGAAACAAAAGCAAATGCATGAAAAACAAGGTAGATTCTTGAAAACTTGTTTCTTCCCCGAACAAATGAAAAAAAAAACAATCAAAACATGTCCATCAAAAGGTTTAACATCCAAAGTTAAGAAGCAAAGAACATTGAAGAGACAGAATCACACACATTTTAATGTGTCAAAAACAAGTCTGCCCCATGTACAGATAAAAAAAAAACATTTTCATTCAATAAGGACAACTCAGTCATTTGGGATCTGAATTCAATGGGGTTTGCTGTTTTGAAAAGCCTATAAGGCAATACTTGTAAATATGTAAATATTTGCATTAAATGTTTATTCAAACATGAAATTGGGGGCACTTTAGGGTAAGTTTTTTTGCACATCCCTCCTGTTAGGACATGTCTTATGCAAATGAGGCATTAGTAAAAATCATTATGACGAACATATTATAACATGATACTATCCTGGGCTTTCGTCAACACAGGTGAAGAAGCAGGAGTTTCCGTAACCTGACCATCTGACCCCACTTTTCTGACACACTTATGAATTCAGAAACCCTTCACAGAATAAAGTAAATTGTTTTTCGGTTTGGTTCCGAATCAGAAAAGTGTCAGAAAAAAAGTGTCAGAAAAAAAGTGTCAGATGGGTCAGGTTATGGAAACTCCGGTGAAGCAGACATACCTTGCATTAATGAGTAAGAGTGGATTAATGGGGGAAATATGCCAAATGAGTAATACCTACATGTAATATGCATAAAATCAGAACAGACTACAGCCCAGTACTCAAACACTGGCTATTAATACTCCATTATAGGTTTGAACAACTGATTATTGATCAGGCCTTTATTAATGCATTAATGTGGTTAATGTGATTTGGTGAAAATGGGTACAGCATAGACCCACATGACAATACCAGACCACTGTTTTACGATGCCAGATAATTAAGCGATCCTGCAAGGTTCATATTGAGAACATGCATTCAAAGTACTGTTTTGATCGGGACACTTCATCCAAGTGTGGTGCCAAAATTAAAACTTTAATTTTGACTTAGCTCTGGTTGGTTTCCACACATCAGAAACTTCAGCCAAATTCAAGCCCTCCTATGTGAAAAACAGAAGATAAAAACTAGAAGAAACAACTTTATGCTTCAGAGTCCGGGGAATTGGTCAAAAGAGTGAAAAGATTTTGCGTTAGTGTAAAAGTGACAGAACCTTTTTGACACTTATCTTACTCAAGGGATATAATCCAGAAATATTCAAGGTGCAGGAATTACAAAACATCAGAATGGACACATATTTACAAGATAAAGAAGATATCATGATAATAAAGATGTGCAGTCTGATGCCTTATGCTAGGAAAGCAAGGGACACCTTTTCGGACTTAAGCAGTGTGAAACTATCAACTCCTCTACCAAGTTGTTAGTTCAATTGGTAAGAGCCACCATTCTATGGGGGGTGCCCGTGGCATATATTCAGCATCCGTGTGGACCTGAGTGTCCTACCCAGAGAGGTTCTATATATATAGAGCCAAAACGTTAGGTAATCTTTAGAAATTCATGTCTCGAAGGTGTTTGACGACCACAAAAAAAATATAGAGTACCAACAATAGAAAGCAATGGCTGCCTCCGCTCTTCCAATATGTGGGTGCCGCTTGATATACACTAATCGGTTAGAGTGTGTAGTGATACAAATTGATGTGTTTAGAGGTGGCCAGTTGTAATAAGTGCACCTGGATCATTGTGCTCAGATACTCTTTTTTCTCTAATGGCAATTGCGCGCTTAGGTGAAAAGATGATTCATGAGGCGGGTTTGGTTTATTTAAATGCAGACGAACTGACGTGTCATTATTCGTTGTGTGGCCATGGGTAGGACAAAATGAACCACCCAATGCACCCAAACATCCACACAAACTGATATTTTGGCGGATGGTTTGATCGAATTGACATTATGTGTGTATTACAAGCACCCAAACTAATTAATTATTCAGTTGAATATTCAATAAGTCAGCGCCCAGCACGGACGACTGGTTTTTGAATGGGCTTCACCCCAGTGCTACCACCCATCTGTCTACTTTGTTCTCCAGTGAGTGCTGAAGCATCATTTGTTCAGAACTGTACCCAAATGTCCTCGTCTACAAGGTAACAGTTTATTCCGTACATGCTGCTATGGTAGATAGGACACTCTCTCATGGGGGACACTCAGTTTCTTTTACACGGTTGGGTCTGACTCAGGCACACACTTTTTTCCCCGGACACTCTGTGCACAGCTGTTGAGAGTCTCATTTACTATAACAAAAAGCAGAATAAAATATTCAAATGGCGACACCTTTTGACAACTAATATAGATAATATATTCACTAACTTACATCCTTGTAAATTTTACGAAATTCGTTGGTGGGCAAATAGGATTTGTTCCGTAAAAATCAGGTTTTAACATGTCTCTCTATTGAGAATGGGCATTGTTTTAATAGAGGGTGCTAATAACATTTCTACTTATCACTGTCAAAATTGGCCACCACTGATTAAGGTGCTCAGTTTTAACATGTCTCTTTATGGAGAGGGTATAATAGAGGGCACTATAAACATACAAAACTGCCCGGAAAATAATGACCTTGTTGACAAAGATCCCACAATGGCTTTTCGGATTTTGCAGAGTTAATAGTCTTGCATGTCTCGATTATCTATGTTGTCCCCAAAAATTGTTGTCGCCCACTGCTTAAAGTTGCTCTAAAAATAAGAGGCAATTGCATGGGGGTCAAACAGCTATACGTGCACTACTAGCAGACACAGGGGAGAGATTCAATATATTCTAACCAATCATGCTTACGCTTGTGGTTCATATGCGGATTTATTGGGGGTGAAGGACCTTCAAAAAAGGGGACCTTTCTGTAAAAGATGGACCTAACCCCCCCCCCCACCCCCCCCACCCCCCCCACCCCCAAGACACGAATGACCCTTTTTTAACTTTGAACATCTCAGCACCCAAAAATAGTGGCCCTTCTTTCAAATTTTCTCTGAAGTTTAGCTTTTTATAAAAAAAGATCAGCAAAAAGTGCACCTGTTGCCCCTCTGTGAATCAAGGGATTCCCATATACTAAAACTAGGGAACAAAGAAAACAGAAAACAATACATACAGCTAAAAAACATTAGCTTAGATTTGTTTTCTTTAACAGGTCATTGAAAATACATTGGACAACTCTTAGAGTTAGACGCATGAAAGTAAATTATGAGTTTATCATTAGGCCCTACCCGCCCGCACCATTTTTGGAGACCAAGAAATCTCTGCATCAAAAATTCAAGATTGCCAAATAATACATGTAATTTATTTTCAAATATCGTCGTTTCAACGGTGTTAGGCAATTGGAAAAAATATATTTTTGTTTGTTAAAACATATTTTTGATACACTTTGAAGCAAAAAACCAGGCTTTTTTCTGCGGCCTTTACCTTTTGTGAAAATTTCTTCGGCGCATTTACTTCCATTTTGAACCAATTTAGGTAAATAATGAATTTGACTTATATAAGAAAAATGAAAACGTTCAACCCCATAACCAAGAAAAAAAACAGTAACGATAATAAAATCCACAATGATTTCATGGGCTAAATTATCAGGCTCTAAACAAGTCTACCAACATTTGGACCCTGCTCAATCAGAGTTAGATAGCAGGAAACATGCATCACTCAAACGGATTTATTAAGAAACACGGTAGTGTATCCACTAAGTTTTAAAATAACAACTAAAAAAACACCAAAAATGAAAAGTCACCCCATCAAACCAGGAAAAAACAAGTAACGATAAATCACAATTGACTTTCATGGGCCTTAATTATCAGGCTCTCAACAAGTCCACCAACATTTGGATACTGACCGCAATCACAGCTAGATAGCAGGAGAGATGCCTCACTCAAACGGGGTTGATTATATACTCCTTGGTTTCACCAGATACTCACCTTTGCTCCATCTCCTTCCCGTATATCGTATAGTAGAATAACCATAGAGTTCTGGTGACCAAGAAACATGCCATGCGTGATATGATATTCTATATGGCCAGCGGCGTCCCACACGGAAAGGGTTCCGACACCGCCAACATCATATGTACCAACATTGATTCCTGGTGTTGGGTCATGTGGCTGAGGCTCCTGATCTTCATTCTAGCGTTGCCAGTGATTAATGGGAGAATAAGACAAATATAAATACATGTAGATACTAGAGGATCAATGGTGTATACTCTGTAAACCTAGAAGTACAAAGTACTCAAACTCCCACACAAGTCTCACAAGGAATGCCTGGTATTTGTCGACTTATATGACCAGTATTTTGTGTATCAGTGTAAGAGATTTGTTTTGTTCGTACATCATGGCCAGCAATAACCATAAGCCCTATCGGGTTGTCCATTACTGGTCCTAGCATATCATATCCCTCACCAGTTCATCTTAATACAGTCCACAATTGATACTTTATGTATTATTATATAATATACTGTATTATACATTTCTGTCACGTACGATATGTTATGCCGAATGAATTGAATTGAATCATGCACTGTGTCCTAATCGCGCGCGACTTAGACTGCACCTAAGAGCGTATAAGCGAGTTTTGTAGTAAGGCGCGATAATGCTGTGCAGCCCATCGATTAATTTACTTTGTACTTCTAGGTTTACAGAGTATAGACTAGTGAGTCATAGAAGCAAATGTACAGCTGAAATGGCAGATTGCTTTTACTAATTTTGCGTGGCATTTTAATATGACCTCAGGTGACTCCACTGGATCAGCTTATTTTTTCCATATACCTTTAGGTGAGCCCAAATCACTCAAAATTACCTCATGAACTCCCTATATGACATACTCGAATCCCACTTAAGATGTCCAATCTTCTTTAATTTTTATCTGTTTGCCTCTTCCCTTCCTCTTGCAGAGACAAAACAGTGTTAGGATTAATCCACTCAAGATTCATTCAAGATTCATTCAAATAGGTTAGGCCCTAATTGGTGAATGACCGACCATTTCTGCACAAGAATCATCTAAAGCTTATTTGAACAATGGCATCAAATGACCCTACACAACCTTTGATCTTTTAACTTGGACACCCATAACCTACTAAAGGATCATTCCAGTGGCGTACCGAGGTAGTCGATCCAGAGGGCAAAATTTCCAGGTTGTCCCACCAGAGGAGGCATAATTCGTAAGTCGTCCCGGTGATTTGCTCCAATTAAGTATGAACTTGACAAAATGTGCAAGTAGTGTGGGAAAATCACTTACTTTACATTAATTTTAAAAAGTACAAAACATACCTTGTATGACGTCACAGTGGCGTCAAACATGATGTAATGCAAAAAAATCTTTAAAAATCGCAAAATTCATGGTTTTTCGCCATTTTTGGATTTTTTTGCCATGATGTGTGTAAAAGTATGCGCACACATGCTCTTACTACAAATAAATCAAATAAATAAGATAAAACATGGTGTAACTGTATCCTTAGCACAAAAAAATAGATTTCTGCTGTTCCGTGTAATTTCAATGGGAAATAGCTTTTCTTCACATGCAGTGCACGATTACGTAACGCCGCGTCATAACCTTAGGTCCGATTTTGTTCCAAATGGTCTTAAATCGAGCGCAAGGCTTCAAAGAGTCCTGTAGTTTCCGGGTGAACCCCCCGGGCCTTTTAGAGTTAAGCAGCATGTGTTTTTTAACCTCAAATAAGCATCAGATTATCTTTCACCTAAACAACTCTATGTTCTCCCCTTGATCATCCCCATCAACTTTCAACCCATCAAATACTTTAAAGAGAAGCCCTTACAAACTGAACAGAATAGCAAGACAGATTACCAACACATTGGCCTATACAGTCATCCTGTATTTGCCAAAAACTAGAGCATCAATGTGGGCACAAAACCTTTTAAAGAATTTTCCATGCAACAATGACCCCAATGACACCGAGTCAGCTTAGATATTTTTTGATAATTTTTTGTTCAACCATTTTTTCCCAACTCACATAGATGAAATAAACTGAATTAAACCAAACCCTGACAAATGCATGCACACGCACTTAAACACAAACATACACACACACACACTTTAACGACCAAAGGTGTCTGTATATGATCTGATTTTACACAGCAGAACCGATTTAGGACCTACATAGAAGTTAATTGCCAAACCGTGGACTTTTACATAGAGATTTGACTTTCACAGAGGACTGTGGATCTGATTGCAGAACAAAGGACCTACATATCTTAAAGTTAATTGCCAAACTTAATTAAACCAAACCCTGACAAATGCATGCACATGTGCATGCACATGCACACAAACATATACACACACACACTATCACCGACAATGAAAGATGTATGTATAGGATCTGATTTTACACAGCAGAACCGATTTAGGACCTACATAGAAGTTAATTGCCAAACCGTGGACTTTTACACAGAGATTTGATTTTGTCACGGAGGACCGTGGATCTGACTGCAGAACCAAGGACCTACATAGCTTAAAGTTAATTGCCAATCCGTGGACTTTTACACAGAGATTTGACTTTTGTGGAGGACTGTGGATCTGATTCATGGATATCCCACTGTGGATCTATGTGTTTTAACACAGTTTTTCCAACTCTGGCATTTTGTGTGTTTACATTTTGCAATGGAATTATGTTTAACTTGTGTCCACATTTGAAAATACACGCACACACAGAAAAATTAAAGCTTACCTCTACTAGTGATTTTTTTAGTGTGCTCTTCCCCGCTGCAATATCACCCAATAAAAACAGCTTGACAGGGACTGGCTTCGTTCCTTCTTCTAGTCGATGATACTCTTGCCGCTAAACCATGAAAGGGGTAAGAAACAAACCACAAGTGTCGCCTGCTTTTGCGATTCACGTTTCCTTCATTCCTATTTTATAACTTGACCTCAGATGACCTTTGACCATTTCAAGTGACTCTTGACCTTATCATATGACAGTTCCTATGCTGCTTGTATGGCCCAAGTTTGGTTGCAATTGGATTTCAATTTTTCAAATTATGCCAATATGTTTTCAGCTCATTTATAACTTGACTTCATATGGCCTTTGCCCTTGGTATGTGACCCTTGACCACATTATCATATGAAGGTTCCCAAGGGGCATCTATGACCTAAGTTCTGTACGATTGGATTTTCACTTCTCGAATGAGGTCATTTGATGTTTTCAGCCCGGACCTTTCACCTCTGTGACCCATGACCTTTGACATTATCATATGGAGATTCCAAAGGGGCATCTAGATCATCTTCTTAGTAATTGGACTCTTACTTCTCGAATGAGAAACTTTCCTGAAACTTTACACCTTTGAGCCGAATTGGACAGAAATGAGGACTGGTAGGTGTCACTTCCTGCATTACTTGCAGGCGACACAACAAAATCCACTATAATCCAAACTTCACTTTTTCAAATATTAAAATACACTCCCAGTTTCTTTACTGAGCACCTAGATAATCTATTACCAAGAAAACAAAACACAGGTCATAGGCTGATACATGAGATCTTCTCAAAAATTTAATCATTTGCAACTGCAAGGAGTGATAGATTTGACTGCTCTTTTCTCCAACAAGGCGGTTCTCGAACACAAGTCTCGCACCGAGTGCAACTGGCGAGCCCGGGTGTCCCCAAACAAGTTGTGCAACCAGATAAAACTCCAATTTCTTAACAAGTTTTACTTCCCACTCTTACATTGGAACACGACCCTAGGGGTAAAAACATTTCCATGTGGAGATATTAATCTCGAAAGTTGAAATCCCCCCTCCACGAGCATAAGTCAAGAGACGTTTAAGGTAGAACCCCGGCGTTGCATTATAGTATTATATATTCTCACTCTTTCATTTGATACCACCATAGAGGTCAAAATATATTCCGTTTTGGAGAGATATCTTGAAATGTCCCCAAATAATCATAACCAAGAGATGTTAGGAGTAGCACCCCCGGGTTTGCATCATAGTATTCTTTTATTGCCTGCTCTTTCATTTGGACACTACCCAAGAGGTAAACAACATATTTTCCATTGTGGAGATATTGATCCTGAAAGTCATGCAAAAATCCTAAAATTCACTAAATTTAGTGAAACTATGAAAATTATTCAATTTGGCACACTATTTTTGAAAAAAATCATGTGACCACATTTTAAATTTGAGTCCCCTACAAGGTTCGGAAAGCCCAAAAGCCCAATTTTACGTATTTCACATTTTCCCAGAAATGTAAACAGGCTGGCAAACCCCAAAAGCCACCAGAACTAGAAAACCCTTCAAAGACTATTTTGCACAATCCCCGAAAATGCATCTCATTCGGTGGCCAATTTACATCCGGGAACTTTAACCAGACTCACAAGTCGGCAAAAAACATACGGTGAGGAGCGTAACGGAAAAGTACAGCCAGGAAAAGTACACTATTGTGACGTGCACTATAGTTGTTGTAATCGTCCGTCAGGTGAACAAGTAGGGCACAGTACGATCGAAAATATCACGTTTTGTCGTGAAATTCACACCATCACCAGTGCCTTGATTGTTTTGTTCCATAGATTTATTTTATTTTGTAAGATTAACTTCACGTGAAAGGTATTTTGTATGTAATTTTAGGCAACTGTGCGGCGACGCGAACGAACAACAAATTCTTTTGTAAACATGACCTCTGATAGCAAGTTCCCGGGATGAAATGGGCATTTCGGGGATGGGACGCGCAAATGTCTATGAAAACATAGGCACTGATCTAGCTATATTTCTATTGATGTTAACATTTGTTGTGGTATTCTTTTTTTACTTTGACCCTCCCCCCCCCCATTTTGATGGTACACCACCAACAGCACAGCCATATACTCCAAATAAACACATGCTGACTAATTTACTGTAAGGTAACAAAACTCCTGAATCAAAATCTTTTGCATGGTGTGTATTTCACACAACCTGAGGCAAAATTGGTGAAATGGGACCAAGCATTTGGCATTGTTTGCAATTTTCAAATAATCAAAGAATGTCCCTTTAAGTGGCCCACAGGCATTCGACCGCAATTATGATTTCACACAAAAGATTGTGAACATATGTTAGTACCCTATGTAGCAAAGAATTTTGCAATCCAATTACCCATTTCACTGATACAAGCAATTAGCATATTTTAATCGATCAATTGCATCAAACATGCCCCTTTAATTGGCCACAGCACTTTGACCGCAATTATGATTAACACAAAAGATTTATGGCATAAGTCTCATGTAGCGGAGAAGGAATTTTGCATATCCACTGTTTACCATTCAGCGATACAGCAATTACGCATATTTAATTCGTCAACTGTATACAAAATGCCCCTTTAATCGGCCAACATGCACTTGGACCCAATTATGATTCGCACAAAGATGTACGGCATAGTGTCTTTCCTGTGCGCAGGAATTTGCCCTCCCGATTGTACCGTTTCAGAGTAGAGTAATATGCATATGTAATTAGCTAATTTACATACCTAATCCGCACATATCCGCACTTTCAAATTGCGAGAAAGATGCGCATCATGGATAGGCTTTCATGAGTGAAAGAATTTTGGCGTATCCGATGTACCGTTTAAAACTTATAGCAATACATGATTTTTGAATATTAATTAGCTCATTAGCATATTAATTTGCCCGAAATTGCCTCAAAATCTAATCAGTTTGAGAACTTCCCAGCCGCTCCCTTCCACCAAGTTACATCATTATACGCCTTACGGAACTCCAGAAAACTTGTACCACAAGCAGTGAACACGGGAGGACAGACCAGCCAGACAGACGGACAGAAGCAGACAGACAGAAAGACAGAAAAGTGCTTACTAGTTCTGCCCCTGAAAAAGTTCAGGCAAGACAATAAGAGGGAGTTATAAGCAAGCAGTGATTTGCTGACAACGAAAAAATCATTAAAATTCATATTTTGGTATTTTGTTACTGGCATGCTAACATAACCTGCAAGTGGTTGGCTTGAAATCCGCGTATTAATCACAGAGCAGTAATTTTTATCCGGGATTTGTATCCGATTCTGTAATTTCCATACGTGCATATAAAAATTCCGACTAGAAAAAAAATCCCTGTGAATTATCCCAGTTTTTTAAGATTGATATTGTGCACCATGACTGGAACAGTTCGACCTCAAACACAAACATTATTGATCTTTGTTATTCTGTACTGGTGTAAACCACAATCAGCTCCAGGCTGTTTAGTGTAGATTTTGATATTAAAGCTTAGAGATGCCATCGCTGCACTGCCTATTTGTGGGAGACGGTATGACAAATTTCCTTAAAGGTCCATGGTCCGATCCATAATAGCCTCATCCCCAGGGACCCCAGATTTTACCGGAAGTGGTCAAATTTTGGAATCAGAAGAAAGCTACTATTTTTCTCATTTACCCTGCGAAATCTTAGGGCTAAAGGATGTTTGGTTTGCATGTTATGATAGAAAATTTTTTTTTTTTTTTTTTTTTTCAACACGATGTTTTGGTCATCACTTTGACGTCACGAGGAGAGCAAAATTGGGCGCTTTTGATCAATGAAGCCGTGGCAAAAAATCCGCCCGTTTTCTTCGTATGTCAAAAAAGCAAAAATTAAAATGCCTCTATTTTGTTAATTTTACATCAAATTGTATTATTTTTTCGGGAATTCGTGATGTATGTACATATATTTTATGAATGTAAGTCAAACTGAGCTTGACAAAAATCTTGACATATTTCCTTAAAGGTCCATGGTCCGATCCATAATAGCCTCATCCCCAGGGACCCCAGATTTTACCGGAAGTGGTCAAATTTTGGAATCAGAAGAAAGCTACTATTTTTCTCATTTACCCTGTGAAATCTTAGGGCTAAAGGATGTTTGGTTTGCATGTTATGATAGAAAATATGCTCCATTTTGGTCGACCAATATAAGTTTTACACAGTACTCTATGGGGAGAACAAAATCAGGTTTTTAGCTCTCACTTTTTATATTGGCGCAAAACTTTACAGATGGTGTTTCGGGGTGAAGGCCATTCTATCAAGATTAAAATTTTATAGACTTTAATTGGGTCACCCCCATATGGAATTGTACACACATATCCCTGATTTTTAAGCTAAAGAAATGCATTTATACATTTTTATAAAATCTTTTGCAAACGCTGCTTAAAGCAAGATAGCACATTTCACACGGCACCTTCCATCAACCTCTCTTACATGGCAAGTATATGTATAATGTATGAGATATCGCACATCACGATTATTGGCAAGTGAGTATAGCTGATATTGCTGGACTTTTTCTTCATTTAAAGCAAAATTGAATTAGGCAAAATAAAAACTAGTTTGTCTTAGAAGAAATGGTGTGAAAAAGGCAAATGTGAATGTGGCTTTTTTAGAGGCGAGAGAGAGAAATGCCAATGCAAACGGTGGTGTATTTCTTATTGCATCTTTGACCACTTTTTTTCATTGGTTTGGGCCGCTTCAGCAGCGATTTTTTTTCCCCTGGAAATGTTCAAAAAAAAATCTTTACAAGTAAGTAAAAAGCCTAAGATAGATTAAGGTGCTTAAAAGACCAATGTAAACAAAGTGCACCACGGTCTTCTGAGACGAACTTTTTGCGTGGTCTTTAAATGAATTAAACTGAGTGGTTTAGCTGTAACTGATGTTACATGTCTTGAAATAAAAGCTTCTTCTGTATTAAATACAGGGATCCTCTATCTTAATTCAGCCCTGCCATACAAATGGTTTGGTTGAAATGCTAATATACACATCTTTAAGCTTTTGTTAAAATATTAAATGTGGGGATTCATATATCTTAAGCCCCGCCTATAAGTTGTTTAGTTGCAATGATCTTACATGTTTTGAAAGAAAGAAATTGTTTATCATTAATCAACCCAGCCTACAAGGGGTGGGGTTTTATAGTAGATTCAAACCCATTGGGTCACCTCTAGGACTTTCCGAAGGTATGAGCGTTAAATGAGGGGATGGTGGTGCAGCCAGCGTGTGGAAATGAGAAATTCCACGCCATTGAAAAAGCTTGAAAACAGGTCCGGATAGCAGAGAAAAATCAATTATATGCTCAATGAAAGAATTCCATCAATCGTAAACATGGTCGCGCATTTATAGTACAGTAATCCTCAAAAAACCTTCTGACTAATGGAATTTACTTCAATGGTATTCAAGTAACGGGTAATTTGACTGTTATTGAATTTGTGGCGTTGTGATTTTGGATACGAAGGAACAAAAGTCTTGCACTCTCTATGTAAAAGATTGGTGTTACAAGGGGGTGAAGCCCATTCAAAACCAGTCGTCCGTGCTGGGCGCTCGCTGACCTTTGAATATTGCAGGAATAATTATTAGTTTGGGGGCTTGTATACACAATAAGTCAATTCCGATACAAACAATCGGCAAAATATAGTTGTTGGAGGTTGGGTGCCATGGGTGGTTAAATTTGTCATACCCATGGCCACACAACGAATGAATGACACGTCAGTCGTTCTTGATTAAAATAAACCGCCAATGAATACATCTTTTCAACTAAAAAGGGGCGCGCATTGATTATGGGAAAAAAGAGTATCTGAGCCAAGGATCAGGTGCCATATTATTACACCCTGGCCCACCTTATAACACATACCTCAATGTATCACTACCGATTAGTGTATATGCAATAGGAACCCACAGTATGTGGAAGACGCGGAGGCAGCATTTGCTTTCTAGGGTTGGTTACTCTATATGTTTTATTGGGTGGTCGGGGCAAAACATGCGAGAAGAACGGAATTTCTAAAGATGACGTAACGCTTTACTCTCTATCTATATAGAACTCTTTGTGTGAACAAAAAGGCCGAGTATCTTAGTTCAGTCATGAAACAGGTGAATCGGGACCATATTTGACTCCTCCCCCAACTAAGGCGACGCTGTCCAAAACTTTTCCTCTGGTGACAAGAGGGGTTTTTGAATCTATTATAGCCTATAAATGCTTATAATTTTGTTAACATTAAAGACACTATCAGTGATTGCTAGATCAGAAAATCAGATTTTTGTAGTTCTGTAACAAGTACATGTGTTTTCTAACTACCCCGCAAAAAAATCAGATTTTGCATTCTGAACAAGTACCTGTGTCTAACATACCCCACAAATGATAAGACCAGAAGCAACCTAATAAGGACAAATCCGAAAATTTTAGTCATAATGGTCCGTTCGGAAATTATACAAACGTAATTGAATGGCAATTCTTCTTGGAAACTGCCAGGTTTCTCCTTTTCTGTCAATTCTCAGTTGGAAAAAGTAATATGTTGAGATCACAAAACTTTATCAGATTATATCACTGATAGTGTCTTTAAATAGAGAGATCCTTGATCGTAATTAACCCAGCCTACACAGTAATGGTAGATTTTTTCATGATTCAGTTTTTGTCACTTCGATTGTTTTTTTATGTTTGTTCTGCTTTTAAA
>JAMKCH010007306.1:0-83743 GCA_023653785.1 Ophioderma brevispina | reverse complement strand
TAAGTTCCTATCATAATTAAAATACCATAGCAGTTTTTCATAAAAAAATGGCGGCCATTTGAAATAGGCAGTACGCTAATGTGCAAACATTCGGGGCGGAAAAATACCTAAGGTGAATATTCCAAAAATTAATCACTAGGTGGGTGCCAACAAAACTCGAATTTTAGGCCGTCACCAGAAAACTGGCTCATGGATATAAACTGACCGGAGGTATCGCAGATCGGGAGTCCCTATCTAAGATAGCTTGATGTGACTCATTACAATGATATTACACGAAAGTGGTCAATTAAAAATGCGTAAATTCCGAAAAAAAAATGAATTGGTGTGAACTCTGAAGACACGGTCGCATGGAAGTCCCATGGGTTTTAATGCGGTTTTAAACATGTTAAACCCTTTTCCCTTTTTTCCCTTCCTCCCCTTACGGGCAAATATTCAGTTTTGTAAAGATTATAACTCTCTGAATGGGCAAGAGCTTTAAAGCCCTAAAATTTGTTATCTTGAATGACAAAGCAAGCAGTAAGTTGTATCAGTTCAGTGCATAGCAATTTTATTTGACTCAACCTTTTAGGAAATAGGGTGTAAAATTTCTGTGTTTTCACAAATCACATGATTAATTTCAGGATATGCTTTCGGGACCAACGACTAAAGGAGTATAACGGTCCTTAAAGTCCAGCAGAGATAACACTTAAGACACTATTAGTGATTTGAAATATTTGAATTTGCAGGAATAGCTTCAAGTGAAGGATAAGTCTGTAGATCTCATAAGTTACCTTTTCGAGTGTAGAATTGAAAGAAAAAGAAGAAAACGGCAGTGTTCCAAGATACGATGTGTCTCCATTCAATTACGTGTGTAGTTAAGTGTACGTTCGGACAGTAATGACTAAAATCTACGATTCTGTCCTTATTAGGTTGCGTATGGTATTATCATTTGAGGGTATGTTAGGATACCTGTATTTACGTCCATGCCTAAAATCTGATTTTTGATGATTTTTCGATTGCTGATTTAGCAAATCACTGATAGTGTCTTTCAGTGACCAAAAATTGTTTTCGCCGCTGACCGCTTACGCGTGGGATTTTGCGCCGAATTTTTTTGGAATTGTAGAACTTTTAATGCGCTTCTTTTCATACAAATAATTAAATCGGCCAAGTCGTTAATGAGATAATTAGTGGGGGTCTCATGGAACCCCCCCCCCCCCCCCCCCCCTTGGGCACCAACGGGAGTGAAAAAACCCTTTGGTCATTTAAGTGTTAACATTCAAACTGACCTTCTATTTCTCATTTTGCACGTTTAAAATAAAGGTCTTATAAGTTTTTTTCAGAAACAAGTTATATGCTTTACCAAGGTTAGTGACAAAAACCCCCCACTGAAGTGACTAAACCCAAAACGCGTCTTTACATAAGAAGAATACAGGGTGTCTCAGAAAGAACGTTACCCTCAAGAAACGGAACATTTTACCTACTTAATCAATCCTTATTTTTTTCTCTGTTCCCCTTGATTGCCATCTTACTGGGAACCCTATATTGAGGGAAAACGTTTACCCATTCACGATGAACGATGGTCCTTTAACCAAATAGCAGTTTAAGTGGAACAAGCCATTGTAGGAGTCACGCCCCAATGCCATTATTTGAAAAGTGCGTTTTAACCAAATTTATATTTGCATTATGATGGAGGCTGGTGAGGGGAGATTTGGTCACATCATTCTGAAAAACAAATTAAATGCATGTTTCAGATGTTTTATGCAATACATGTGAACAAATTAATTAAATCTGAGGACTTACGTGTGCTCAAATCGATAGGAAGTTACAAGGTACATATTTCTCTGCTATTGCTAGCCGTGGACAAAGTAGGTTTGCATCATTTTTAGGGAAATCGTCATTGTTTGGTTATTTTTTCACCGTTTTCTTTCTTGTTTCACCATGTGTTCAAAAAAGTGTATATTTTCAAATATAAAGCTAGAACAAGGATAAAAATTGATTAAGTAAGCACAATTGTCGTTTCTGGATGTAATGGTTCTTTCTGAGACCCCTTATATTAGTATTGATATCGTCACGACAGAAAGCTATTCCCTCTATTAAAGGGGCCATTATAAGGGACAAAAGAAGCCAAAATTCAAAACTTTTGGTGTGTTTTTTCCTACTTGTTTGTCCAATAAAGCTCTGAGACGTACTTGCAAGGTGTTTTCGATCAAGTGCATATATAGAATACAATGTGTATCCTCAGAAAATCTACTCGTTTGTCTTTAAGAAGAGTCAAGAAAACATATTATGAGGCAACCCTTGAATTATGCCCCTGGTTGGTTCTTAATAGTATTACAGTGTGACAGGGGAGTTGTTTTTTTTTTTAGGATACGAATTTCTCTGAAATTGTACTGGATCGGTTGTAGACCACCTATCAAGAACGTTCCAAGGTTTATTAGACAAAAAAGTACAAATGAATTAACCACATAACCTTGTTTTCTAAAAACTGCCTGCTATCGTAATCGTCTCTATAGAAAGCCATGCTTTGAAGTTCTTTCGTGCGCGACAGAACAATCATCATCTTATAACATAAGACGGTGTATTCGGTTCATTCACTTCAGCTGTGATATAATACCTTAGTAAGCATTCCAAATATGCAAAAAGAAAAAACGGGTTCGAAAAAAAAAATGGGGGGGGGGGGAGGGCGCTTCTTCTGGAAATGTTCTCATCGTCTCTTTAATTTGCTAGATTGATTCATGATTAATTATACTATCTATGGTAGGTATGCTTGATGTACCTTTGTGTTGCGCCTTTAAGCACCATTCGTGAATATAATTGCGCATTAGAAATTGTCGTTTGTCGTTAGAAGACAAGACATGGTATCTATGTTTCTGACAAATATCCTAAAAATGAATGTCAAGTGCCCACTAAAATGGTGAAGTCGCTGCCACCAGCTAGCTGTCAATAAAAACATGAATTTATGAACATGAACAAATAAGTGCTTGTAGTATCATAATAATAATATAATAACTCTAACAGTTGAATAGGAGGAAATTTTAATTATTCATTAGGATATGAGTTCTTTTCATAAATTAATAAATATTCATATCATTTGTTATTCTCGGGATTATCCTTCATTTGCATAAATTGATATTCATATCCTTTGTTATCCAAAACGGTATAAACCGCAATACAAAGGGATACGTTAGGGGAAACGATATTTCGGCCTAAGAGCGCTCTGAGTTAATTTCGCCCTAAAGTAGGGATAGCATAGTAATACAGGCACTTATATAGCGCTCTTTCAAGGACAAACCAAGTATCACAACGCTGAGACATGAGGATGTTTCCAGAAAGAAGCGCCCCAATTTTTGTCGAACCCCGGTTTTTTGCATATTTGGAATGCTTACCAATGTATTATACCACAACTGAAGTGAATAAGCCGAATACGACGTCTTTATGTAATAAGATGATCATTTAGTATTTTCTGTCGTGCACAACAGAAATTCAAAGCATGGTTTTCTATGGGGAACTGTTACGATAACAGGCAATTTCAAAACAAGGTTTGCGGTTTTCTTTTGTACTTGTTTGTCCAATAAACCTTCGAAACGTTCTCCGTAGGTGGTTTACAACCAATCCAGTGAAAGTTGAGAAAAATTCGTATCCTTAAAAAATCTCCTTCTGTCACTTTAATCAGCGCCCTGTTGCTACACCCAAACAATAACGAAACACACACAATGGTTACTGAGAGCTTTTCATAGTTAATTAGTACAGCCCATTCAGTGTGTAGGAATATTTTATTTTTGTTGGATTCCTCGTTTAAATTAGGTTGAAATTTTGAAATTTGTTGCTGCCCGTCTTCTGGTCGTCAGCATAAAGATAAGTGGATTCCGTTTGTTTTTGCAAAATGAGAATAGTGTTATTTTTCCCGAGCAGAGCTCCTGTGGATATCATATTACAGGTGTCAAAGATTTTACAAATGTTCACATATTATTTTCTCACAAAAAGCGCTACAAGATGTCATAAAGTGAAATACAATGACAAACGTGGAGGGATACCTGCCCAAAAGGTCAAGTGCCCTTAATCTGCAATACCGAGGGAATGGGCTTATTTATGGAGGCTCGGCACAGATTCATAAAACAGGAAAATGTGCCGAGCTTTTATCTATGATTGCCACTTCCACAGTTCCTAGGTTTGTTTGATGAAGGAATAAATAAATGATAGAATCTCATATAAGATGACTGAGTGCTTAACAACAAGTTCCAAGCAAGTTATATTTTGTTTTAATAAATATTTTCAATCAGAGTTCAAGAGCATAGTGATCTTTCATATGTGAAGGTATCTCTCATATCAAATGCTTAGCAAATGTTCTGCATTGGTGGAAAATCAAACGGCTGTGAAGCATAAAACAGTCCCCATACAAACAATCCCCACATGATCTTTATCACCACTTCAAATCTGAAGTATGCTTCTTCAAAGAGTTGCATAAAATGCGGTATAGCAACAAGGGTCCCATATCTCCGTGATCATCATTTACTCTAGGGGAATTCAATATATGTCATTATTTCGAACAGTTTGAGAAATACAAACTTTTAAAAGCTAATTTCACTGTTTCAATCAAATTCTCTTTTAACACTTAAGTGTATGGATGAGGGTTCACGTGGACCCAACATTTTGTTTTTCGCGCGCCATATTTGAATTATTTTTGGCCCAAATTTGATGTAATTGCCTAATTATCATGTTTTCATATTTTGGTGCAAAAAAATCAAATCGGCTATGGCGTTTTTATGCTAATTAGCATAAATAATAATTTTGGTGGCGCTATTCCAAACTTGTTTTGCCCTTAAATTATACTCGAGGTTTTTTTTTTAATTTTTATTGCAGCAATGTAAATGTATTTATTTTCTCCTATAATGAGCCAAACTTTAGTTTCTAATTGGATCAAATTATGGCGATCATTTGTAAATGCAAAAGGGGCTTTGTTAAATAGAGCAAATTATATTTCATATTCAAACCGGATGTAATATAATTTGTAGCTCTATTACTTTTAAGAGGCACTCTTTTTAACACTTAAGTGACCAAGGGGTTTTCACTCCCGTTAGTGCTCAAGGGGTCCATGCCCCCCCGAAAGCACTTTCCCGAGGAAATTTTTGCACGAAATTTATACCACATGTGAAGTGTCATAAGACAACCCCAAATGAAATTTGTTATTTGGGCTGCAAATTAGGGGCAAAACATTGTTTTTCAAAACAATAGCACGCTTGGGTTTACAGGACAGTCAATTATTCTACAACAGCCAGGGCTTTCCCATATCAGAATTGACTGTAGCGAGGTATTTGTCATGGCTCATCTGTCACACGTCTTTGGTCTTTGAGATGCATCCATGGGGAGAGCGGATAATTTTTACGGTCTTACTGAAATTATAGAAATAAATAGAAAAGCACCCGGAAATAAATAAGCCATAGCTGAATTTTTCAGGATAGTTTCCTAATGTTGTGCGAAGCAACATATCAAAAGTCTTCAAGTTTCACCCTTGTGCTAATTGAGGGGGCAAAACAGTGGCGTAACGGGCCTGCCCGCTCTGAGGGGGCAAATTTCCCAGTCTTGGGAAATTTTCCCTCTCAGGGGGGTCAAAATTAAAGGCCAATTTTTCCCGTTCAGAGGGCTAAAACAATGGCTGATTTAGCATGCTTTTTGCAAATTTTTTCCGGCCACAGTCCCCTGGGTGGGGGGGAGACAGGACCTGCCCCCCCCTGCCCCCCGCCTGTTACGCCACTGGCCGGCAAAAGTTTATACAGGGCCAATGTAAAAGGTTCCATTGTGTTGCAAATGTATACCATCTGTTTGCGTCATTTCATAAGGATTAAAAAGATGTGGGTCCATTTTTTTCGTCTCGTTGTGTATAACTGAAAATCCTCATTCAAACAGATTAATTAATGTCTTGTTTATTTATAGGGCTCATTGTGATAGAATAACTACAGGGACTCTGGAAGGTCACCCGTGACACACACTGCCCTATAATGGTAAGTATTAACATATGTGATGGAGTGAATTGTTTTTTAACTCTCATAATGACCTATGACCATACAACGTGTAAAATTAATTTGGAATTTGATTAAAATCGGACTGTTTTAAAGGTTTACCCCACGATGACCTTGAACATTGTTGCCTGTATTCCTAAACCTAAAGGTCCAAAAGATAGGCAACTATACATTTTCATATCAGTGAGACTTAGTGGAAGAAGGACATTTTGTCAATAATTTAGCTCAGGGAATCATTTTACAATTGTCAATACCTTAGCTCAATGAACTTTTATATTTTTTTAAACCCCTGTATGAACCTTATCCCTTATTCCTCAATTAGCACAAGGGGCAACTTTGGGAAACTTGATATATTCCTCCTATAACATAAGAAAACTATATTGAAAATAAATTCAGTAAGGCTTATTTATTTCTGCCTGCGGCTACACGAATCCTAATCTTCCTGGACTACTCCTCGAACCTTCGCACCAAAGGTAAAGACTACATAAAGACGACAGGCTCATAAAGTTTGTAATAATTTTCTCCGACCCAATCTTAAAACGTTTTTCGATTTGAACGAATTCATTATCATATTAGAGTAGGTGAATGGATGTATGAGTCCCCACTACCCAGGTGGAAAGTGGCCATGCATTTTTGAATTACTAAAAATGCCTTTTTGGAGCTATAAAATGCACCCGCCGTCTGTTGTTTGTTCCTTTTCCATGCTCCAAGCCTATGAGTCGGTTGTTACCATTACAACAAGTGAAGCGAATGCAATACCCTCTTGCCCTCGCTGTCCTACAAATGTATAGCATGCTGGCCCCTGCTAATTTGTGCAATAATTTCCACTTGTCAAGGAATTCCATTCCATAGGAACCCGTCTCTAGCACGTACGTAAAATCAAATTACTAAAGCCAGCCCTCGATTTGGTAGTCGTTTCTTTTCATACAGGGGGAGCTAAAATTGGAATATCTACCCAAATCATTTTTACTCCCTATAACCAATTTCTGTTTCATACTTCCAAGCCAACTCCACACTAAATCATAGCTTATAATATTCACATGTTGAGAATTTAATCATTTTTGTATGTTGATAATTTTAATCTAAATGGAAATTCATTGGATATCTTATTTTAATCTGGACTATTTTGTATAGTTTCTATGTATGTTTCATTACGTTTTATAAAATTGTACTTTTCTGTATTTTTAGAATGAAATCCTGGCGATTTGGTAGATAGTATTGTATAAGTTTGTTGTATATTGTAATTGTTAAAGATTTGTAATTTGTTGCAATATTTTGTTATTTTAAATAATGTAATTTAAGGAAGATTTTAATATTGTAATGTTTTTTTATGTATAGCTGGGCCAGAGAAATACTAAGTTCCCTCTGAATAGACCCAGGTAAGAATAAATAAACAAACAAACAAACAAACAAAATCTGACACAGATGTTCCGTAGGCTATTCTCGTTCAACAGCATTGTCAGTACGCCGAAGAGCCTTTCAATCCGCCCGGGAAAGTACAAACAAGTCAAAGTCGCTGATTTCTTCGGGATATCGCGGAGTATGGTCTGTAAAATCCCGCCATCAGCGAAGTGGGTCATTTGATGCCACGAAATCTCCAGGACGACCACCCAACGATGATCGCCGACTGCTTAATCTGGGCCGTATACCCGTAAAATGCCAACGAGCCTTTTTCGTCGTTAGTGGAGCTAAGACACTATGGAATCAACGTTTCTCACCAAACTGTAAATCGGAGATTGCTTCTACATGGTATAAACCGAGCAAAGTGACCAAATGGCCTAACCGTTCACCACAGGATGCTTGACTTCAAAGGCTAGGCTAGGGATCACAGAAGATCATATTCCTACTTTTGTAAGGGAGGCGTGGCCCATTGGTTAGGATATTCGCCTTTGGTGCAGGAGGTCCCCAGTTCAAACCCCGGTAGGGCCACTAGCTGAAATTTAATATCGGGTACTAAATTCGGATTTAATTTGTATAAAACTCAATTTTTAAATAAATCCGCTCTCCCCGTGTCAAATATTGGACTTGGGCAATTGGAACGCGAGAATTCCCTTCCTTCGGAGGGGACGTTAAACCGTCGGTCCCATGTAAGAATAGTCCGTACTGTACATGTCTATCAGTGTCGAAAGAGTAGGGTGTAACCCCTGATTGTCCCAAGCCGTTTTGGTCAGTTTCGAGGGAACCCCTAGTAGAGTGGTTAACCACTGTTGGGGTATACCTCTGATGTGTCGGTCCTCTAAATTGTAATAAATAATTTTGTTTGGGGTAAAAATATTTTCCCCAGCTAGCTACACTGTGTACCTATGGAATTACAGTTTTAGCCTGCATGGACCTTTATGACGTCATTCATGTGACTACTTTTGTCTCCCGAAAAGGGGGGGGGGGGTTGACCACCCCTCCCATCCATTACTTTAGATCACCCATGTTCTTACAAAAATACATAAATATTTTGCATCAAAAATTGGGTTTTTAACAAGGCGGTGAAAAACATGAAGGGGTTGGGTAACCCCACTTCGGTATACAGGGTTAAACTTCGTACTATCACTTAAGGTTGAGGGACTGGACACCTCAGCCATTTTACTTTAAGAACACACGAGGGTGGTAATATCTTAATAGCATTAGTTAAGCGTGGGGTAAAGTTGTCGTTAATAGAAGAACGCATAAGCCCCGTTAAGGTGGAACTTAAAAATATATTGAATTAGTCCATTTTAATTTTGCTTGTGGTCTGATGATCGCACAAGCGTGAAACGCTGAGGTAACAACTACCTTTCCAAATTGATCGGTACGGATAGGTCTGATGGTGACCTATGACGTCACTTTTTGTCATTCAGGACGCCCTCTGTTGTTTTCCTGGCAGGCAAAATATTACAGTAGTTTCTGGGACAACCACATAAAACTGGTTATAAATTATTCAAATCTTTTCCTGCTCTAAATTGGTCACAAATGCAGCGTGGTATCATTAGCTTATTATGCTTGATAAGAAAGTTTAGTATTATTAATTCAACAAAAGTTACAGCAAAAAACCGAATTTCCCCATGCAAAGAATAGGTGCTTTTGCCTGCCAGTGTCTTCTCTCTTACACCAACAGGGGGCGCCCTAAAATAAACAAATGTCACATCAGCTATAGTGCAGAAATCTTACAATATACATGTATCTAATCTTAGAATATAATAATATAGTTTAGAACCCGCCATGGGAGGTTTATAAAAGTAATTATAATCCCTGGAAGGTTTTTATAACATACGTTCGTGTTTCATCTCAGTTAGAACCAAATCGGTATCTACTTTCCTTCGTGTAGTCAAATGATTAACCTGCTATTTCTGCCCAAGATAACTTGGGCCTGAATTAGCGCTTTGGCGCATTGGATGTACAATAATGTGAATGACTAACCGTTGACTCTGACCGTCTAGTGTTTCATTACTTAAAAAGCCACAAATGAACAGTAGAAGGCATACCAATCAACTTTCTAAAAGGAAAAGCCTTTAAGAAAAACCATCGCACATAGCGATGTATATTGCTTAGCCTCGTCACTACCTGTTAGGTCAAACGTACCTTACGTTGACAAGATAATGTGCTGTAGGACTACCTTTTAACGTTATCTTCTCAATCCATTCAAGCGAGTTGTTGTAAATGGCTCACTAGTTAGTCCAGATTCGGTTGGCATTAGGCAAAGGACCTTTGTGATTTCAGTGAAAATCATCAAACAATAATTTCAAACGTTGATGTTACAAATTGTTCAAAATTAGAAAGTTTTCTATTACTATCACGTCAAACATAATAAGCGGTCAAGTTCATTAGTACAGGGTGTCCCAAAAAGGGGTGCAAAGAGATAAACTGCCGAAGCTGTGAATTTCATTTTTATGGAGAATATTACCTATAATACGTTTGTATCAATCGTGCAAATCCCATGACAATCCCCCCACGCAAACCAGAAATGTAAACGATTATTATTTAAAGACTATCTGTCACAGACGGGATGTCACAGAACTTTCTGAAACTCAATGCTGAAAAGACCGAGGTTATGGTATTCGGTTTCAGGGCCCAGCTTGCCAAGTTTAACCTGACGTCTGTTTCTGTTGCTGGAGTTGACATCACTGTCCACCCTAACCCAGTGAGAAGTCTCGGGGTAATGTTTGATTCGGGAATGTCAATGGCAGCTCAAATTGCAAGCATGATAAAATCCGCAAACTTTCAGCTTACCAAAATCAGTAAAGCTCGCAAAATGCTCTTCCAAGAAGCAACAAGACTGCTGTTCATACCCTTGTTACTTATAATAATAATAATTTGCATTTTTAACGCGCGACACATCCACGTAAACGTGATCAAGGCGCTGTGCGGCTGTCATGAAAGGCGCTCAGCACATCAGAGAAACCATAATACCAGAACAGATTTATGCCAAGAAGCTCGATTTTGGAAGCAGGAGGAAACCGGAGTACCCGGAGAAAACCTGCGGGAACGAGTATGGATCGAGAAACCAAATTCACATAAAGCCACCGAGAACGAGCCCCTGCCGGGAATCGAACCCGAGACCTCATTGGTGAAAGGCGAGGGAAGATACGCTGCGCCAATACGTTCCCCCAAACTTCCAGATTGGACTATTGTAAAAGCCTCCTTATTGGTATCAACAACTCTCTGTTAAATAGACTTCAGAATATCCAAAGTTTTTGTATAGTTTGTACCACTTACGACCATTGGTTTTTGATTTATAGGATAAAATGACTAAAATGGTAAAAAAGGTTATTTAATTTATACAGGGGTCAACATTAAAAGGACATAATGGCATGAAAAAAATTCACATAATGAAAAGGACCCTTACTGAAATCACTTCCACGAGTTCAAAAACAATTTGGATGTTTACATTCTGTAAAAACAGTAAAACAGGAAGAGTTCCAGGGGGGAGGTGGCAGTTTGTGGCAATTTCTGGAACAAGGATGCTGACATTACTGCCAGCACTTACTTGAAAAGCATGTTGTCATCAGCTCACAGACCATTGCTATTGTATATGTGCTAATCCCTGCTAATCCATCTTTCACTTGCCAGATCAATATCTTACTACAAGCCTAAAGTACAATGCCTGATCCCCGGTCTGAATGCTTTTGAATTGCGTCGCAAAACATGCTAGATACACTGTAAATTCTGTCAGGGATGCGAACACCTTGCTTTCTGTTCCAGAAATTGCCACAAACTGCCACCTCCCCTTGGAACTCTTCCTGTTTTTACTGTTTTTACAGAATGTAAACATCCAAATTGTTTTCAAACTCGTGGAAGTGATTTCAGTAAAGGTCCTTTTACTTATGTAATTTTTTTTCATGTCATTATGTCCCTTTAAAAGTTAATCTGATTATATTTTCAATACTTGCAAATTATTGCCTGAAGAAAGAGGACTCCCAAAAAGTATACTTTTGATTATGTTAAATGTTTACTTACCGAGATAAGGGTCAAAGAAGGTCAACGCCAATTGGATTATGTTGCCCTATGACCTATTATGTCGCATAACATGATAACTATGCAATGCAGAAGCTACAAACTATTCCTTATTTTGACACATTAAGCTAGATGAACTTCTTTTGTTTTACCAAAATTGAAGCAACTTCTGATTTTAACCCTGTACAAATGGAAATTTACCTTTTGACCATTTGCTATAGTATAATCGGTCCGAGTCGAAAATCAGGAAAGTCATGAAAGTGATATGCGCGAAACAGCAGCCAACAGTAATGTCAGATGCAGACGACATCGCCAAACATTTCCAAATGCATTAAGGCCTGGTCTAGCTACCGAACCGCAGGTCATATCGACACCAGGATAAATTGGCCATTTTGTCCTATATCCCTAATGTCCCCCAAATGTCCCCCCCCCACATCCCTAGAGGAAAGTCTACAAAAAAGGAGCTATAGCGTTATCGTTCTTGTTTATAGATCTTGAGTAATTGAATCCTCTAGGCAGGGTCTTGCCTTTTAATTTCATTGCAGTTAAGGGACGTTAGGAGACCAATATGCCCACCATTTTATATTCATCAACAACTAACATGGTGACAATTGTAATGCGGCTTCAAAATGGTACTCCGGATATGAAAATAAGACTCCATTTTTTTGTGCTGATGTAAAATTTATTTTAAATAAAATGCAGTGATAACCAAAATTGAATTAGTCAAGAAGCAGAATGTATGTATTTTTTGTAAGATAGTGAGTCACCAGTACATGTTATACCAGTTACACATAGTCCATAGCTGGTATAAGGCTGCAAATGAAGCATTATGCATGCAACATCAGGGCAGTGTAATATCGGACACTTAAAAGTATTTGGGGCGCTGTTTTCGACCAGCAATTTTTTTCTTTTTTAATCATTAAATCAGCCTGTTTTTTTTTTTTTTTTTTTTTAAAATGTAAAATGTTGTTACGATGTCTCATGGACCTCAAGGCGAAATACCCGTTTAAACCAAACCAATGAGCTTGTGCACAATAATCTGAATTTTAATGTATTAAACCGATTTAATATGATTTTACCGCAAATTTATTAGTTACCCTAAAAGGCCCGGGGTTGGGGGCGGCTCAACATTTTTTCGTCGTATCTCCACCTCTTTGTTTTTTTTCACGCCGATCCGAAACTACATTTAATTTTTTCTTTGAACCTTGCGAATCGATTTCAGACCATTTTTGAACAAAATCGGACTCTACGGTTGTCGGCGGTACGTAATCGCGCACTGCGTGCGAAGAAAAGCTATTTCCCATTGTACATTACACGGAACAGCATAAATCCATTTTTTGTGCTAAGGATACATTAACACTATGGTTTTATCCGTTTTATTGATGTATTTGTGAAGTAATAGCATGTGGTGCGAATACTTTGACACACATCATAATCCAAAAAATCCCAACTTCTTCTTGAAAAATGCAAAAACCATGAATTTTGCGATTTTTTAAAGATTTTTTCGCATTTTTGCATGACGTCATATTTGGGTCACTGTGGCGTCATACATGACATGTTCGTACTTTTTTGGTATCAATGGACTCGGAGGGTCAATAGCTATCATCCATTGTACACACATCTGATCGTTCATCAATCCTTTCCGAGATCCCCCCGGCGGTGAAATGGGCCAAAAAGCCCGGGCTCTTTTAGGGTTAAAGAATTTTGAATGTCCAAAAACACAAATTAATACATTAAATAAATAACCCTTACGCACAATGTTACAATTTGAGTCTTACAGTTCACTAATGTCCAGAATTAAAGAAGAACGCGTTGCAGTTCAACGGTTGATATGTCCTCAGAGTAAAGACTCCAAAATGAGTAGCAAAGTTATTTGAATACACGCGAAATATAAATCCATGGAATGAAGATAACTTTGCCAGCATTCAAGACGACCGAGGGGTTGGCCTAGGACACAAAACCTAATATTTCACAGTTTATCAGTCCATATTATAATCACAACGATTTACAATACTGTCGCAAATGTCACTATTAAGACCACAATTTGCGAATTTTATTTGATTCCCAGCACTGTGGGCTTCAAAGACGATAGCAGACTAATTATTAGATTTCCTTATTGGAAAGAATTCAAAAGCCCAACAAACCTTACACAACCTCTACAGTTTGAAAGTTTTTGGATAGTCTCTTAATTGTTATGAAGCCGAAAATTATAAATTGATGCGTTATCGCTTTATATTGCAAACACAGTTTGCTGCAGAGATCTAACGCTGTTAGGTTAAAATGTGTTTTCTTTGCGGCTATCAAGCAAATATAACGCCCCTTGCAACTTGAACCTTAGGGAGTAATTGCTACGTAAGCTTCGTGGGACGATCAATGGCAAAGTTAAAAACAACTTTGACCATATATACAAAAATATATAATCTGTTTTTATGTTCAAGGGAGTAACTTTGCTATTTGAGGATACAAAAAATATCGAATGCGCTTCTTCTTCTTGCGATGAGCCAGCAGCTAATATGTTGTAAGCGTTGGAGGCCAACTCACTGTTGAGTGGTTGGGGTTTTTGAGAAATTAGATGTGTCCACCGGTGGACGAAAAGGTAGGGCACTCATTAAGAATTGTGATCCGCAGTCTGTGATGAGAACCACATGCAGGCCTGGCGATGGCCCGCAGCAAGAAGGCCCCATCGCGTTACGCAAATGTCGTCACTTGCTGTTGAAGCGACCCGACTCCTGTGCGAA
The DNA here is from genome assembly GCA_023653785.1 of Ophioderma brevispina. Lineage (NCBI taxonomy): Eukaryota > Metazoa > Echinodermata > Ophiuroidea > Amphilepidida > Ophiodermatidae > Ophioderma > Ophioderma brevispina. Next base: position 69,585 of record JAMKCH010007306.1, on the reverse strand, counting down.
TTTCACACGGTTTAATGGTGACCCATTTCCTGGATGGGAGAAGGTTGGCAGGTTGGTAGTGCTGTCTAGGTGTATAGAGAGATTGATATGGTCTTGGAGTATCACGCCAGGCAGTATTCCATGTCTGTAAGAGTTTGAAAGAGGGAACATGGAGGAGTTTAGCAGGCGTGTCGGCAGAAAGGGCGGCGAGAGCGCCGAGTCTATCTGTATACCAAAGTTGGGTTTTGTGATTCTTGGAACAGTGTTATGCCGACGTGCTGTGTTGTCTGGAGCAGGGCCTTATTCACGTAGTTAGCGGTGGCATTCTCTCGAAGTAGGAAGGTGCAAGGCTTGACAAAGCACTGGTAGGAATTCAGAAGGATTAGGACGGAGGCAGCCAGGTCTCGTTGAGTACTGGGTCCAGCTTCTTTGTGGAGAGATGTTGCACCATGGCTGGGGGGCGGCATATTCAGCAGGGCTGTAGACCAGAGAGCCAAGGCAGTGGTGCCGTAGGGTCGTTGGGCTGGCACCCAATGAAGATCCAGCAAGTCGGCACAGGAGGTTATCCCGCGAAAATACATGGACGCATCGGAACTTGAGGTGCTGCCCGTAAGTAAGCTGCCGGTCAAGATTCACTCCCAAGTAGGTTGGTGGAGGATTGTATGGCAGAGGCGCTCCAATGAGGTTGATTGAAGCTGGCGATGAGCAACTTGCAGTAGGCATTAGCGGTGGTCTTGGCTTCGCACAGCTTCAGTCTCCATGTCTAGAGATATGCTGCAAGTAGGGCAAGTCTGTAGTATTTCTACTATTCTGTCCAGTTGTGCCTGTCCGATTGGAGGGGGCAACGCAAGATCGTCGGCGTAGACATATTATCTAGATGTTGTGTGAGGTATATCACGATATACAAGTTGAACAGCATAGGAGCCAGTACAGATCCTTGTGGTGTGGTAATCGTTCCTCAGACGAAGCAGACGACTACTCTGTCAATCAATGGTCTTGAGATAAAGCTAAGGTTTTGCAGGCATGTACATAATTATGAATTGTCAAGGCTTTGACGATCCGGGATGGTCCTGAGAAGCTTGAGTGTCAGGCCTTGGTGCTACACCGGTGTTCCGATCTTGCTGCAGTAAGGTCCACAAGATGACCTGCCTTACGGCGCTTTCAAAGCTTTCCTCATATCATTTGTGATTTTTACAATCTGATGGACAGTTTTCCGGCCACGGCGAAATCCTGACTTGTTTCGTCAGGCAGATGGGGATAGACGACGGGCTCCAGCCGGGCCAGGATCATCATCTCAAGGAGTTTGAAGGGACACACAGTAGGGTAGTATATTGGGCGCGCGGCGGTAGTTCTTAGGGTTTGTCGTAAAGGACTTGTTTGGTTTGGGGAGTGCGATGATAGTAGCTATCCTCCAGATCTTGGGTAGGGACTGGTGGTAAGGCAAACATGTGTAGAACTCATGGAGCCAATCTAGAAATCGTGGGACGCATTGCATCAGGAATTCTGCTGGTTTATGTATCAGGGCCCTGGGCCTTTCCACTCGTTAGTTGGCTGATATAGCAGAGGTAAGCTATTCTAGTGAGAAGGATGTTAAAGTGACCGTACACGCCGGGGGCTCGACCGAAGTTTGGTTGATCTGTTTTTTGCACTTTAATATAGTTAAGTGTATCGGGTCACCCTGGAATGCGCTAACAAAGGAAATCAAAGTTGTCAGAACCTTGGGCAATTTTACTTCAAACTGAAATCCTATTTGAAAAACAAATAACTTAATATATATTCATGTGTCGTCAATCTTTTAACCAATATATTGTTTTGTATATTGAATCTATATTATATTTTTAACTATTATGAATATGTTGTATTTGGTTAGATATATCATCTGAAGTCGTACGGTTTGCCAAGAGTATACACATGACGTTCCTTCGTTTGCTCCTTCCAAAGTCATTTGTCTGGCAGCCATGCGATTCATCCATGTTCAGAATAATGCCAGGTGCTTATGACGATGTTATGGTGTGCGTGTGATGTGTTGGTGTGATGTGAGTTTTGTGTTGAAGTTGTTCCTGTTGTGATTGTGAGTTGTTGTTGTACGAATGATAACACCTGGGTTGTGTTTGTTGGTTTGTATTTTTTATATGTGTTCTTTTTATTAGGGGGCATCATTTGTTTTTGTGCAGGCATTTTCTTGTTCCTGGTAATCTCCATATCTTGTGTGTTAATTTTGTCTGTTTATTATTTGTGGAAAATAAATGATGTGATTTTGAAGATTAGTCAAATACTTTCATTCAGTTAGTCGTAGGGTACCCTGGCAGGCTTTCTTGTATACACAACAAAACATATCGGTGTTGTGACCTCACGAGTTGGATAGAAGGATTAAGACGCTGGGAAGAATATATCCTTTGAGGATCTAAAATACCCGGTTTATTTTACAAATCAGTACAAAATGGTAAAAGGTCTGATTTTTTGATTTTTCGAAATGTTTTTTGCACATTCAGAGGATAAATTTGATTCATGTTGTCAAGGCGCGTTCTCTGAAATTACATTAACCCCTAATCGTTATCTTTTAAAAGAGCTGGGTACTTATAGTTTGGCTGATATGATATAAGAGAGTGTGTCCGGAGTTGATTTCCCATATAATTACAAGACAGATTCGTACTAGATTGCACTGCATACTTATGCAGGAAAACGTGAACAATAGCAAGGTTGCTCGTAGTAAACACATTAAAAATTTATTACGTTACCGTGTAAATAAGTCAGATTTTTTAAAGGGGGAGATGACCCGATTTAAGTTATACATTTTAATCTTGAATACATAGCCTCAAAACAACAATCACCATCTGTTAAAGTTCGCCGCCGATATGTCAACCCGTTTGACGGAGAGATTAGAAATGTTATTTTGTAATTCCCCATAGAGTAGGGTTGGTAAAATTAATATTGTCGAACTACGAAATAGATGCATTTTCGCCCATAACATCAAAACCAAACACCATTAACACTAGATTTACAGGGGTAAATGAGAAAATTAGAAACCTTTGTCTATACCAAAAATGTGAACACTACTGTAAAACTCTGGGTCCCTATCACTAGAGCGATCGGCACATGGACTGTTAAAATATTGAGATAATAAACTTTCAATGTTGAATTTGCATGACTTCAAATAATATTATTACATAGTGGTTGACGGTAGTGTACAGATCTTATGTGAGGAGTGTGCAAATCTGGAGAAATTGTGATTTTTTGTACTTTAATATACATTGATAATCAAAACAAATAATGGAAGCACTTGCCACACCCCTTTCATGTCCCCCAGCTTGGATGTCAAGGTTACACAGGGGGAAAATGGTAAAATGTTCCGATTGTGTTCAAACGCACACCAGGATGTTGTCTGATTACAAGGATTTAGATATAAAACGTTTGGTCTAATGTGGTTCAGATGAAGACTGAATATAGGAAAAATGTTTTGACTATTGTTACGTTTTTTGTTAAAGAAAACATATATCTGTATCAAATCACTTTTAACTTTTGACCAATTTACACACTAAAATTGACTTTTTTCACAATTTTTACAGTTACCCCACTAAACTCGGGAACTATAAGCCATAGAGTGTAAACAACCTTTTTAAAATCCTTGTAATCTGAGAGAGAGAGAGTCGTGTGCATTTTTTCAACATGTTGGAGCATTTAACCTTGAAACACCAAGGGGTGAGTTGGCAACGTGCTTCCAGCAAGTTATGGATTATCCCGAGGCTTTCGGAACTAGGATAGGCCTGGCTGCCAGCTGTTGCGTCTGGCAAGATGAAGGGGGCCAGCTGTACATTTATAGATGTTGTGGGAATCCCCCGGGGCGCATGGGGGGGGTATGATGGGTATAGACATGTGCAAATCCTAAATTCATGGATATCTCATCAATAATGAAAATTCCATAATAACTTCCAGGGCCATGGGGTGTTTGTTGAAGGCTGCTGAAGGAATTGCTGAAGGGATTTCAATGTTCTGGTACATGTCTTGAACTGTTTTGATGTGCACATAATTTTGTGTTCTGCTCCGTGCTGGGGAATGACTGTTGTTGATGAAGGATTATGGTGGTGAGAGGATGCATACCCATACGGGGAAAAAATGATCCTCTAACCTACATTTGCGGATGTTTGTAATAACACATCAATGAATATTGCTTAGTGTATCCCAGCAGCTTCACCACCCTTTGGTACGTACGGTATTCACAATACTTTTCGTCTGGTACGAGGTAGACCTGATCATTTGATACGGTCCGATCCAACCTATAACACGTATTTTTCGCGAAAAAAACGAAAAAAAGGAAGATGAAAGAGGAAGGAAAAAACATCCGCCCAGTGTGGTATTCGAACCTGGATCGCTCATGGTCAAGGGGCCGAGAAGAAACTTATCCACTCCGCCAGGCGAGATGGTTTGTTAATTTTGAAAATATAATGGTTAAATCTTACCTAATTAAAACAAAACGCCAACACAAAAACATTCTAAATTTTACACTTTGCGTAGCGAATAATGATCCGATTGTAAAATCTAAACAATTACTCCCAAACGGTTCAAATTTTGGTATCAAGTTGAAGAGAACCAGATTGTTTGGATGGACGTTTCACGAGCATCAGAATGCTTTCCGAAGGACCGGCTTAATAATGTGATCATTTGTCCTCCCCCTCCCCCCCCGATGCTCATCTTCCCCATCTGATTGCTTATAGTTGACGTACAGGGCATTTAATAAATCATAAAATCACTTTTTTGGCTCAGCTGGTATGCGGTTTCGTTAGGTTTTCGGCGTTTCAAACCGTTGAACCATTCTAAGGCGGTTCCATGCGAACAATGTTAAAAAGTTGGTTACACATCATAGGAATAGGGGACCGCGGTTTAGGTCATACGGGTATTTCACTCTAAACTATTGAGAGAGTTTACGCAAAGCCCTAGTCGTGAGCTACGCCACCTACGGTGTTCCGGGGGGAAACATGCGCCACAAGGCCCAAAGTCTTATTGGAAGCCCACACAGTCCCCTGTAACAGATGTGGATGCGAATGACTTCTTTCTTAGAGACTTGTCCGGTCCAACAGGCTCTCAATGGGACCTATTTAATCGCCAAAAATGTCTCTCTGTGGTTTGTATCGTTTTGTAATCCTGGTTGCAATCTGCGCATAATATAAAGCACAGGATGTTCCCCTCCAATCCTGACCTAATAATTCAGAAGTTTAGGCCCCATCGTCCAATTCTGATTAGACAGTGTAAACATAAGTGTAAATAAAATAGACCATAACCAATCATTTCAAAACGGGACCCCAGCTGGATTCGACCTGTGGCGGACGTAGTGGCCAGTTTTAAAAAGGGCTGCCATCACATTTTTCAATTTCATATCTCGGTAAAACACTGGTATTTGTGTCTAGACCCATAGTTGGAATGCCGGGTATCTAAATAGTATGTATTTTTTAAATACATGTATATTCTACCACGTATTTTGTTTTTCAAATGGCCGCCATTTTGCACAAAAAATTGACACTTTCTTCATCTATCGTGCTAAAAATGATAGTGACGTGATTTCTATGTCTAAAATTATGTTTAGGACAAGAAGTCAAAATGTTGGTTTTTGAATATGGCAGCATTTTGAGTTTAAAGTGATCATTTTAATATTTTTAAAAAAACATTATATAAATTAAATAAAAAAGACTACTCCTGGAAACTTCCATTTTCAAATAAAGCGTGGACCATGGTGGCCCAACAAGCTTTTGCATAATTGCAACACGGATCTGCAAAACTGATTAAAAACAATATAGGCAGTCTGGTGGTGTATCATAAAATATTGGAGAAAATGAACCATGCGAAACATGCAGGTAGTATATCATGTGAAGTATGATGATTTCACCACGGTACAAAAGGTTGTTTGATTAATGGCACGTCTGTAGGGTGCTATTTTTAATTATTTTAATTAAAGACTTGTCTGAGGTGTACACATAATGCTAATGTCTAAACATATCACTAAAATACTGAATTTTGCCGAGTCACCAATACCGCCTCTTTGTCGTCTATACCTTATGAATGAACCTCAGTTAGTTAAATATCATGTCTGTGTTCATAGAAAGGTGCGACTTGTCATACAGATCCATTGCACTTGCCGTGTTGTGATCACGTCGGTCTTCTTGCATTTACACAGCCCTCTGCATGCCTTGATACATCTACAATTGGTGATTACACGATACCGGTTCCTCAGTAGGTGGAACGGTCCTTCAGTTCATCTTCCACTGTGCACTGGACGTTTCGAAAGCCCCTCCCACGTTGCTGGTTTGGCAACCTGGTGCTTTGATACGTGCTTCCCCCTGCATACTCTTACTCAAATGAGTAGGCTGTGCATCTTGTATGATGACATTTCCCATTTCTATGCTTTTTATGAGTCAATAACCTCGCCTTTTACTATTAATGTCTACGTTAAGCAGAATAACAGTTGGCCACAGGCATGATGAAGAGCCCTAATTTCTTTACATTTGTTTGTTTTTGTTTTACCTTGGTCGCTTACGGGACACTTTATTGTTTATTTCAAATACAACGGTGCCAAAGTCTAAAATTGACCGCAATGGCGAGAGAAGTTTTGTGTTTAAATTTGAAAAGTAAAAACAGATCACCGATTAGAACGCTTTGAGAAAGAGAATCGCGCCAGTCAATCAAGAATCACCCAAGTATCGGAAAACAAAACGTGTCATTAGTTTTAACGTTGTGTGGAACTCTAGGAAATAATCAGTAATATGACAGCTATTGTACTGCAGGATGCAATTTTTAACGAACCGCGCAATTTCTTCAAGTAGTAAGTATCAATACCTAGTGTCACCGGAATGTTTCTTTTTTCATTTACAGATAAAAAAATAACATTTATAAGAATTACCTTTTGTATATATTAGTAAGGCTGTATACGAAAAATATCCAGTTGGGATTACCTAAGGTTTATACGGTGATGCGCTTGGATGAAATAATCATGGTGTGATAAATTATGAAGTTTTCCCAGGATGATTGATGAACGGTTAATGGATGCTGACTTTAAGCGTCGGGACTGGGGTGGTAATTTTGCCGGAGTTTAACTCTGTATATGCTATGATTATAGAATCTACAAATCCAGTAATCACTAGAAGAATCGGTTCTTTTTGGGTCTGCGAAGAGTATAGGCACTCCACGAAATTGGAATTCACCTGTCAAGTTCAAGGAGAAAAAACTTATATCATGAGGAACAACATTTTGAGCAATTGTAATTTTGAGGAGAAAAGAAATAACAAATGGGATGGTTTAAAACAAATCATGGATAAGTGGAGTTGTGGACTCACAAAGATTGCATCCAAACGTAATGTAAGTGATCTGAGGTCTTTACACTGCTGTTTCGCACACGTGAAATTTGTGCCAATTCATGACTGCTGCGTATATGCGTTTAAATATTCAAATCAGTTCCATATGCTACTTATTGACGTGACTTTATACTACAACCCTCCTGGAGTATACGTTGAGAGTCCTTCTGAGACGTTTCATCAAGATGCTTTCAGGATTCAGGTCATCGAGATTCCAGTTTTAGCACACAATCGGTGCTCTGTTGAGATAAAATCCGAGTTGGCAGTTAGAAAATCAACACCACTTGTGAACAGAATTGTACATTATTATATGATGTTTAATTCTATAAAACGGCAATTGAAAAAATATAAGTTACTAGGTTAGAATAACACTAATACTAATCAAATAGTGTTTATATAATGATATAAGATCGATTAAGGATCAAAGCTGCATTCAGCGTCCTACTTCACCGCCAATAAGAGACCCTTTAGGTGCAAAAGCTTCAACTGATGACCACCACCTGATAACGGGGCGGAAACGACTTAATGGTTCTGGGCAGTAATAAGTCAAGAGTGTCTCGAGGAGGAATTACATATTATTTGTCACGAATCGGAAGTCAACTTCTATTGACAATGTGTGTAGTATCAGTATCCCGCTTGCACGAATGCATTCACAACATTTAGGAGCTGCGCGGCAACTTATGACACCAAGACGAAAAGTCTAATTGTTTAAGTATGATTTGATTGATCGATGTCGAATTAGGTTATATTTCGTTACTGAGGACAAAAAATCCTCCCCATAAACAACATTTACTTAATAACTGAGGAGAGAGGCAATCGGTATTTTTTTAAATATACGTCTGAATAAACAACTAACTGATGTTACAAAATACCAGCAACCAATATTCTTACTAGACAAAATCGCCTCTGCGGTGATCTTTTGACCTATGTGGGGAATTTGTTTTTAATAATCCATGTGTACCATGTTTCGGCTATTTGCACAACATTGAAATGCATAAACTTTAGTTTTGGAAATCACTACCTATCGATTATGATAATAAGCCATCGGAATTGTAGCGGATCCTCGTAACAATAACCAACGGAAGTTATCGTTTTCTCTTGATCTGACGAGGGAGGTTTGCATATTTGAAATGTCTGATGAGGAAATAATTCTCTGTAACTCAATTAAATAATATGATATGACGGAAAAATAAAATCCAATTCCTCTTGTTTTAGATATTTTAATCCGGACAAGTACATCAAACGATCTAAATAGACAGTGATGGAAATTATAGTCCTGAGTTGCCTTTAATACGTGGGGAGGCTGATTAGCAGAAATTGGTAACACATCTCAAGTTGAAAATGTTTTTGAGTGATTAAATTAAATCTGAGAATTCGATCTGAACTGCTGCAAAACACAGGAGTTAAATTTTTAAATTGATATCATGTTGAAAAGTATACCACGGTATTGTATAACATTAAGGATTTTTAAAAAAAAAGAAAAGAACAGCTATGTACTTATCTACAGCATAATAAAGTCTTGGACGTACAGTGTTAAAAACAACAAAAATCAAAAAAGCGTCAACTGTTGGTGGAGCTTAGTTACCAAAGTAGAGAGCAATCAAGGGCAAACAATGGGAGTTGACCGAATCAGAACAGCATAAAAATAGAACATAGAACACCAAAGTAGCACACGTACAAGAGTTCAAATTTGTGTTAATTTTTGTGTGTAATAATGGCCTGATTTAGTTATTGTTAAATGCCATGTTTAGCGTTATTTAGTCGAGGATTTATAAAGGGGGATTGACCCGATACTGTCTTAAATTGCTTCATCTTGATATAGAATGGCCTTCACCCTCGGAAACCCCAATCTGTAAAGTTTCTCGGCATACTAGTTAAATACGCTCTTGAAGCAGATGTGAGAGCTCAACACGTGATTTTGTAATCCCACATTCGGACTGTGCAAAATGAATATTGGTCGACCAAAATGAGTATCTTTTGCCTCATAACATCGCTATATAGCCTCCAAGTTTTGTGATTTTAAAATATATTTTCTAATTTAATTTGAGAAAAGATTTCTCACGGGAAAGGTACTTGTTGTGATGGAAAGGAGAGCAGGGGCTTCCCAAGTGCTGATATGAGCTCAAACATGTTTGCTTACAACTAGACAATTTGTACAATAGGGGAAAGGGGAATTCCCCCAAGATGTTGTAAACTTAGAAACTGAAGCAACTTGTTATGCGTTAGAAACAACCATATTGACAAAAATTTGGGGGATTCCCCGATGATGTTATAATTGAGGTGGGTAGCAATGCAGATGGTGGCTATTTATGTGAAATTTGATGTGCCCAGTTGCTAGGTTTATGTTTTATGCAGGATAATATGTTAATTGCCTATCTTTTAGGGGATTAGGAAAGGGGAATATAGCTGTGAGTAGTTAAAAATGCCTGTCACTGGAAGGACTGAGGCCAGCAGTGGTAACCAGGAGCTATACAGTTATAGTTATAGCTAGTTGTAATCTACAATAAGTTTTAGATTTGTTCTTGATAGTGCCCAGGATTTATAATACTTGGAGACCGCCGTCAGGATGCTTGAAAGCTGAATGTTTGCTGTCGCTTTTAAGCAAAAAGAAAGCTTAAGTTTTGGAATCAAACTTGGGAATTCAGTTTGTTTGGCGTATAGGATGAAATTAGAGAACTAGACTGAAAATTATGGTGGTAACTACAGGATTGTATTGCAGAATATTCGTGTCGTAGAGGGTAAGCGGGAAGGAAGGAAAACACCCGTCTTTGAACTGCTGGGACAAAATTACCTCAAAAGGGGGACTCAGAAGATTCGCATTGGAACTATAACCATGGATATTTATGTGAACTTATGCGCTTTCATTTTGAGTCTTCGCTGTGAGGAATACCATCGGTGCACTGCAACGTTTCAACACAGGACACGCATAAGTGAAAAACTCTAAGTATCATAGTTTAACTAATGTGTGTTGTAATTTTATAAATATGTAATATTGTTTGGACATACCACAAATTCTGTGAACCAAACAGAAAATCATTAAATCTGTGTTTGCATATATTATTAAAATTCAGATAGGTGCACAAGGCTATTTATTTGTGTTTGAACAGGAGTTTGACCTTTGACGTCTACGAGACGACATAACACATCCAAACAAGTCTCTTACCCTACGATTTCACAGGGCCTAATGAGAAAATAGTGCTTCTTCTGATACCAAATTTTATCACGATTAAACGATCGACCCGGGACTACCTTAAGCTACGAGCAAGACAAAATGGGCTATAATCATCAGTCTTCTTCGGTTAAGTGGCAGGTCTTAACCATGCTTATAAGCCTTAAAACTATGTGAAGCATTCGAACCAATAACATGCATGGCGGCACCAAGTTTGCACTTCACAATTGTAGGCATGGTACAATAAGCAGTCATACAATTGGCGATTGATCTGAAAAGAGCCACTCACTGAACTCACCAATTAGGTAGCTGATTAACACTAAGTCAGAGTGCTTCAAATCGGGTGTAGGTAGGTAATTGGTGATAAGATAATTTATTAATCTGGTAAGTTGAGATATATCTCGCGATTATTTATGCACAAAATCGGGTTGACCTCCCTAAACTAGTAACTTACCCGACAGCCTATTGTTCTTAGTCGGGCAGTGACTTTGCGTGGAGCAGAGTAATTGCAGCTGGAGCTAAAGAGGAGTATTGCCGCGTACTTGGTCGCGATTTTTTTTATGTTATCTCTTACAAATGAAAGAGTGAAAAAAAAATCCTCTGAATTTCGAGTAATTTAAATTAAACTCTAACGAGTTGCTTGTAGCTCTAAAAGAGCGAGTAAAAGAAAGACGCGAGAGGAAATGCAACAACTGTGACACCTTAACTCGAGGCCCCCCCCACCTATAGCCGAGATCACTCTGTTACCGAGTGGCTCAAAATGCCACTCTTCTCTTCCGGAGTGAAGCCCACTCTGAACTTTTATATCGACCGGATTTTAGCTCTAAAAGGTGAGAAAACGCTCACTCTTTTTCGGCAGTGAACTAATAGACAATCAGAAACGCCGATATCGCGTGCTATTTCGAACAACATGGCGACGAGTTAAGTGGACCGTCAGCAAAACGGTTGAACGAAGTTGAATGAAATGACTGAAATTAGGGAAGAAATCATAGTATTCTTCACGGGTGAGTATATTGTTATGTGTCGGTCAAAGTTCATAGCATTTGACAGACAAAGTGTGGAGAAAGCAGTTAATGTATGTCCCTGTATTATCACTCGTACGTACGGTAGTCTGCGCCAGTCTAGGCTGAAGCATCCCTGCTGAGCCAGATAACATAGCTCGCCTGTATCGGTTATAGCCTTCCTCGCTCCTTCAGGAATGTCCCAAGGATGCCAGACATTTTATTGACTGATTTATTGCAGAAACCTTGCTTCTATTGGAAAGTAGTATGAAGACCATCCACTGTTTTCACAGTCAGCACTAGATCTTGGTATTTGCACTTCTTTCTTGCATATAGGCATTAGATAGGTTCTCCGCTCCATAGGGACCCGTCAGCTCTATGATGAGCACTGTCTTTGTTTTGGTAGAAAGATGTTGATATCTGGTCTCCTTAGCTGTCTCAGTGATTTCTGGAGGAACCTATTTGTTTGCGTTCCTCACTCCATCAGGAATCTCCATCATTTGCCTTCTCAGAATGTTGGTTGGCTCTGTCCCAGGCATTGGTAAGAACCGTATTTCGATAGGTGTACCATCAGCTTGTGTGTAGGCTATTGAAGATATAGAGTTCAATTCTCAGTGTGATTTTTGTTTCTGATTTTGCCTCTACGACGTACGTACGGTGCCAGACCTATAGAGATGGCTTTCAGTGTTTGGTCTATTGCGCCTGTTGTATCTTCCCCTTTGTAATGAGTACTATAACATTGAGGATGTGGACCCGTGTACAATAACGAGTACCCTACAGTCTTCATATTGGCAGGGGATGGAACTTGATCATGAATTACGTTGATGTGGAAAGACCAGTCACTCTGGGTCCAGACATCAAAAGTTATTTCCAGGATGTATAACCTGATAATGCTGAACCTGAAGAGAACCCAACTTCTCCCTGTTAATTTTTTTTAATGTTTGTGGGAGGAGGATGATATGAAATTACTAGCGAGGTAATTTTTCCTTTGTACGTACTGAGGGAGGTTACTACCACTTCGTAAGTGTGGAGGTTGCGAAGACCGTAACGTCTAACGTGAACGCCTCTCCTTACGCATTGTCTATTAAAAATCTGTCAAACGAGGTATTACTCTCCAGTAAGCCAGCGGTAGTAAATTTATTCGTAAAGATGGCGATCAACTGACTCTTTATGATGAAAATTAATGCGTTAAGATTATTTAATTATAATTTGTTACACAATATACCGTTTTATTAAACTAATATGTTTTGGGAGAAGAAACGATTACAATCTGAAATGATTGTTGAAAGTGTCTTTGTTTCTTATAATGTGGTATGGTATATTATAGTCGGTTTAAGTCTCTACGCATGGTATGGCTAACATCGGCCGGCAACAAATGTTTAGGTCATCCCGCAAAATTGGCCATAGTTTTCTGAACCAAACCAGGGCCTCGTAGACGGGGGGGGGGCGGGGGGGTGCGGGGGTGCGATGCACCCCCCCCCAAAAAATGACAAAGGGTCCGCGTTATGATGGGAGTCCGCTTTGCCATGGTGAAGGTACGATGTGTCAAGTAAAAGTTTTGCGGTTTGCCTCCTATAAATTACGTTTGTTAGGGTTGTGGTGCATGGCATACGAATGACTACTAAGCAGCTTGTAATCATACGCGTGGGTGGTGTTACTATACTGTTTGTCAATTATGATATGCCAGTAACCCCCTTTCCCCCCCCCCACCCCCCACGCGTCTCAGATTTTGGAGACGACGGTGAAAAACTTGGTCAACCGGCGAGCGCAGCGAGCCAAAAAAAACAATGGTACGAAAAAGGTCCGCTTCTGCCAAATCCGCACCCCCCCCACACATTAAATTCATGGCTCGGGCCTGTAGAAACAACAAAATAAAAATATTCTGATAGCTGTTTTACTGTAAACAACCAAAGCAAACATTCTAGCCAAACCTAAACGTTAATCTTTGAAGAAAAAAAATATTCAACTGATGTAGGGTTGTTATTGACTCACACTGTAGGACTGGAAGCGTTCTAGATTGTCCCACCACATGCTGTGATATTGAATACGGTCCTATACCTTCATGTTTTCCAATGCAAGTTCGAGGCTCTACCTGCAAGGCAAGGCGCGCAAAAGGGTGATATAGGTATTTCCTAGATTCCTACTGTCAGAACAGCTCTCATTTTTATGTAAAGTAAAAAGGGCTGATATTTGCTCAGAGCGAGTTCTTTTGTTGGTACAATCAATAATTGTAAGACTTTGTTCTTTTGTTGGGTACAATAATAATTGTAAGCTTGTTTTTTGTTGGGTACAATCAATAATGAAGCCTTTGTTCTTTGTGGGGGTACAATCAATAATTGTAGCATTTGTTCTTTTGTTGGGTACAATCAATAATGGTAAGCCTTTGTTCTTGTTGGGTGCAATCACTATTGTAAGCCTTTGTTCTTTTTTGTTGGGTTGCATTGCATGCAATCATAAGGTGTAAGCCTGTGTCTTTTGTTGGGTTGCAACTCAATAATTGTAAGCATTGTCTTTTGTTGGGTACAATCAATAATGTAAGCTTTGTTCTTTTGTTGGGTACAATCAATAAGTGTAGCCTTTGTTACTTATTGGAATGATTGTCGAGGTCCAATGAACTTTTCAAATGTCAAAAAGTGAGCTCACCAAGAGTTAGTGAACACGGACATATTGATTTAACCACATGTAGATTTAGTGAACACGGGCCATATTGAATTTATGCTCATACGAGAGTAGTTAACACGGGCATATTGACTTTACATTCACACAAGAGTTATATAGTTAATATGAGCATATTTACTTACACAAGAGTTAGAGAACACGGGAATATTGACTTCAGTAGATTCTAAGTGTTAGGCCAAGAAAAAACAAGTTTGTCTCAGAAGATCACGCGCATTATGTTTAAAATTGATTTTTCACCGCATAATTTGTTTTTTTGGTAGGTTTTACTAACTTTAATTTTTTTTTGTAAAAAAAATCAGGAAAAAAATGAAAAATTGAAAAAAGTGGGCCAAAAATGCATTAAAAAAAAGAAAAACCGCATTTCGCATTAGCATTTTTCTAAAAAAAAAACAAAAGCGAATTTCGCATTGCGATTTTTCACATTTCTTCTGAGACAAACTTGCTTTTTTTTTTGCCTTATAAGTGATGGAAGTGAATCTATTGCGGAGGACACAGTCGAATTCACAACGACTTGCATGTTCTTATTGAGATTCCGGAAAACGAATTCACCAAACCTACGAATCTATTTCGATAAGCATTGGTGTTAGTATTGGTAGGTCTTGATAAATATAATAATGGGTAAAGGAATAAATTGCAGTTTTGTGAGAAGATGTGAAAAAGAGGAATTAAAAATGAATAAAGAGTAACACTGACAGGGAGACAGACATACAGACAGACATACTTAGCAGAGCTACATTGTGGGTTTTTTGGTGTCTGTACATTGTGGGCTATAACAGTAATTAAGCCCCACAATGTAGTTCTGTACTTACAGACAACCTCACAATGTAGTTCTGGTGAGAATTACAGACAGACACAAACAGACTGAAACATCATGGGCTTTTTCCAAAATTGATTCTGATACCATATAGGTCCATATTAACCCCCCTAAGACCTGTCTAAAAACAATGGAAAAAATGTCTTCCAAGTAAAAAAAACCCCACAATGTATACGCCATACTTACAAATAACCCCACAACGTAGCTGTCGTAAAGACAGACAGACAGACAGATATAGAGGAATATTAACGAAGAAAGAAAATGCAGCTAGAGAAAATTGTTTTCCTCAATTAAACGCATCTCAAACTTCGAGAATTTAAGTGTGTGAATCACTACTGGGAGGTTGGGACGCCCTATTCCAACATGATCCAACATCGGCCTTAAATATGATAACGGGAGGGTCTTGAGAAAATAACACTCCCGTGACGCAGTCTGCCGCTAGGACTTAGGTTTAAGCCTGAATCTCAAAACTCAGACCGGCTGTTACTTATCAGCGCCCTTCGAATTTAAAGAAATTTTACAATCAAATACATTATTACAGGTGACCATCTTGGTTATTATATACTCATTTTATAAACAGTTTAATAATATACTTTGAAGCGGAAACAATCAAAAGTAATTTTATTTGAAATTGCTCCAGACTACGTTAATCATTGTTGTCTTAAATAACGCCAAAACGCCGTATCCTAAGTAACATGAAGCAACAAGTACTTAACCAAACTTAACTAACTCCTCCAAATTTATGATTTCAAGGCTGAAATAATACCGACTCACTCGCTAATATTTGAGGTATAACAAATACTTCAAAATTGTCTCAAATATCACCGTTTACAGAAACAAAATGTGGTTGGTTACAATGACACAGAGTTAAAAAATACCTATAGCTAAAGTTAATTAACATTTCGCTGTATGTTCCAAAAAAAGAATCTGAAATCATAATAAACTAGTGTAGGCGACTTGTTGCTATCCCTGCAAGAAAAGAAATTACAATTGTATGCCTTTATCTACCTTCCAGCTAGTTTCTTACAGTTGTGATATAGGTCTAAACCAAAATGTTAGATAAATGCCATGTCAGCATCGCCTGAACTTTACTCTAGGCTACCTGAACGTCTTTTTGTCGAAATCGACTAGGAAACACTATCAAAGACTCACCCGAAAGAGGTTCGTTAAAATGTTGATTATCACAAGCTCGCAATCTCAGATTAGGTAGAGGCATTGCCAGAATTTTGCTTATTTTTTTCAGAATATTACGAAAAAAAGTAGGAAATTTTATTTTAACAATGAATTTTACCTTCCGACTTTCCTTGAAAATTCAAAATTAAAAATTCTGAGTGTCTTTGATCCAGACATATCCAATCACGTACGTTTACAAGTTTAATTTTTTGGTTCATTTTAGTCAAATCTCAACTGTTTCATTCTGAACGATTTGAGTATGATCGTTGGCTTCTTGGTGGTATATATATATGTTCTTTGATAGAAAATTGATCACTAATACAGAATGGAAGAAAATGAAATCATCTGGACTAACAGGAAGTTTGTATTGTAGTCTTTTTGGAATCTTATTGATCACCGAAGTGTAAGCCCCACCAAGATATGACGAAGTCCCCCTCCCTTATTTAGGGATTATTGTTAAAAGTTCACATAAATACCCCCCTTGACCCCTCTCTTGTACCACCTCTGTTCTCTGTCCAAAAAATAACGTCCTTCTTATCAATGGCGTCTAGGTGTGGTAACAGCAGAATATCAACACAACCAGAACTAAATGACTGTTTGTACTCTAGTAAATTATTCTATTAACATACAAAGTCCAGTTATACGGACACGTTGTTTCATTTTTCTTATTCCCTTTCTGTTAAGCCAATCAGCTCGCGCTCATCTGTGACGTAGTATCATTATCGCTATTTTACTTCTCACCTCAATACTCGGTTTTAGCGGCAATTTGTCAATTGGCTTTCTCAATCCCGTCACGAAAATTGTTTACTCACAGCACCCTTTTCTCGATCACAGGAAATCATCTTGTGTTTATTAACTACAGGCGGCAATCAATACAAACGCCAGGATGGAAACAAAAAATACTATATAAAAAATATAAAAACCTCTGTTCAGTCATGATATTAATAACCTTGATAAGTACATCTCCCTACTTCTTCACTATGCTTGTATCCCATTACATTTCGACACTCTGTCCAGAGATACAGTACATTGAAGAAGGGTTTCAAATTACTAGCTGGTCGATTGTGAATCAAAGATTATCTATCGAGAGGTCTCCCAACGGGGATAGGATAGGTGTGGCAGGATTGGGCTATGAAGAAAGAGGTGTAAATTGTAAATTTTCTTAGTACATCTATTAAAGAGTGAAGAG
The DNA here is from genome assembly GCA_023653785.1 of Ophioderma brevispina. NCBI lineage: Eukaryota > Metazoa > Echinodermata > Ophiuroidea > Amphilepidida > Ophiodermatidae > Ophioderma > Ophioderma brevispina. The sequence goes on along the minus strand of JAMKCH010007306.1, from coordinate 52,241 downwards.
AACTTTAAAAAAAATGGATATGAATTCGTGATATAGCAGTTTACCAGTAAGTGTTTGAACTGGACTTCTGATCCACTTTATTCACACACAGTGTGGTAAAAAAGATGCAGCGTGTTAAAAGGGGGAAAAGATTTCAAAATGTGGCTTGTGTTTCTTCAGAACAAATTTCCAGAGCAAGTTCTGAGTGTGCAAAATTCTGATCTCCAAATATGCTGATGCGAGTGGCGCATTGGCTTTTTTTGGTGCACTTGTTAAAAATGTTCCTAATTTTACCAGACTTTACCTTTTAAATTACGTAAAACACAATTACTCAATAATCGTCACGCTTTTTACTATACCTAACATAAAATAAATTACAATTTGGAAGCAGAAAATGAAAAAAACAGGGCGCTAGAAAAGAAAATAATACTACACATTTTGAAAAAAAGTAGTAGATTTATACGCTGCCGTTGTTTGTATATTTCCGTAATTAGTTCTTTTAAACTTTACTTTTTTTTCATGTAAGAATATAAATATGAAATCGTTTTACAATAAAAGTGTTATTTTCCCTATCATTTTAAAATAGTTTTAAAAACTCTTTTCCTCCTTTTGTATTATATGTAGTTAATGTGAACAAACGTTAGTCCACACATATATTATTTAATTTAGGCATCTGTATCAGTAAAGTCATGTAGTGTAGTGGATAAGGTTTAGGACTGTAATCTTAAGGCCCGGTTCGAATTCTGTAAGGTACGTTGTACATATTAAGTTAATTCAATGATTGATTAAGTAATTGCGTGACATTAAGAATGTGTACATTACCATAATAAACCAAATGCTATAAAATGCGTTTTTTAAATCTTTTTTTAACGTTTTCTCATTTGTTTATTGCCGTTTTTCAAAATTGTTTGCCTGATAATATAACTTTTTACCACCACGTGGTTGGTAACGTAAATTACAGCGTCTTTGGATGAGTTGAATAGCTACAAATGAAAATGTGGTCAGAGGATGTAATAACGTTTTAATTGTTCAATATTGTTTAAACAAGTCACAAAACAACAATAACGTTGAAGCTGAATTTTTTTCCCCGCTATTTACGTTCCATGCAATGGTTTGGTAGTTTTTTACGGCTCCAGTTATGTTACGTTCTACACGTTGTCGAGTCCCAGTTGCCAGTTCAAATCCCTGTTTTTTACAGGTTTATTTTTAACAGTTGGATTTTTCAGGACAGATGGTTTTCAGCAAAAATGGCCACCTTAAGATTTTTCGATACTCATTTATTTATGGTGAATTCTTTTTCTCCATTTGTTGTAGGTGTGTTGTGGGGGTTACAGTAATTTGTAAGGATTAATATAATATGTAGTAGTCCCAGTGGCAAACTATTATTGGCCTCCCCCCAGTGCCTACATTATTAATAATAATGAATAATAATAATAATAGCTGAGATTTATAAGGCCCTTTATGCTATTTGGCCTATCTAAGCGCTTTCACAAATGGCGCTGATCACTGTGGCCAAACCGTACAATAAACCATTTAGCATCATCTCTAGGGATGCAGCAGATCGGGATAAGCCGTATCGCCAAGACATAAAGGCAATAACGCAATGCTGCACGCGTTGCGAGAAAGTAGCAACCGCGTGCGAGAAAGTAGCAACGCGTTACGAGAAATAGTAGCAACGCGTGCGCGTCGACCAATCAAAATCATGAATTCTTGTGAGTATTTTAAAAAGTAGACCCACAACGCGTTGCTAGCACACTTTGCAACGCGTTTGCAAGCCTTCACAACACGCTGCGAGCCTTAAGAACGAGTTGCAAGCTTCACAAGGCGTTGCTAAGGTCCACAAGCTATAAAGGGGTCAAACGTATTGTCGAAACGCGTTGTGAGAAAGTACAAAGCGTTGCGAATGTCGGCAAAGCGTTGCGACATTTCGGCAACGCGTTGCGACATTTTCGGCCAACGCGTTGCGACATTCGGCAACGCGTTGCGAAAAATTTCGGGAAAACGCGTTGCGGTTGTGTCGGGCAATCAAATAATTCAATTTTCTGGGACGTATTCAAAAAGTAAAATCTTAACAACGCGTGGGCGACCTTCACAACGCGTTGCAAAACCCTTCAAACGCGTTGCGGCAATACGTTAGGGCCTTATGGCATTTTCAAAACGCGTTGTGAAGCTCGCAACTCGCTGTTGTTATGGCTATTCAAACGCGTTGTGAAAGCCCATAAGGGTCATAACGTATGCCGCAACGCGTTGTGGGAGTTAGTTTTGAAATACATCACAGAAATGCATGATTTTTGTTGGTCGACGCAGCAACGTGTCCGAAATGTCGCCAACGCGTTGCTACTTTACACAACCGCCGTTGCGGGACCCAAAAAGTTTGACCCTTAGGCTAGGGCGACCTTGTAAAGCTCGCACGTGTTGTGAAGATCGCAACGCGTTGTGAAGGCTTGCAACCGCAGTTTTGAGTTTCCCACAAGGCGTTGCTAAGGTCCACAAGCTATAAAGGGGTCAAACGTATTGTCGCAACGAGTTGTGAGAAAGTACAACCGCGTGACGCACATTCGGCAACGCGTTGCGACATTTCGGCACGCGTTGCGACATTTCGGCAACGCGTGCGACATTCCGGCAACGCGTTTTGCCGAAATTTTGGGCAACGCGTTGCCCGGTGTCGGCAATCAAAATCATAATTTCTGTGAAGTATTTCAAAAATATAACCATCTCACAACGCGTGGCGACTTCAAAACGCGTTGCTAACCTTCACAAACGCGTTTGCGGCCAAACGTTATTGGCCCTTATTGCCTTCACAACGCGTGTGAAGTCGAAACGACGTTGTTTGGCTTGCAAGCGTTGTGAAATCCATAAGGGTTCATAAAGTATCTGCCGCAACGCGGTGTGGATTTATTTTTGAAATAACATCACAGAAATGCATGATTTGATTGGCCGACGCCGCAACGTGTTACCGAAATGTCGCAACGCGTTGCTACTTTCTCACAACGCGTTTGCGGCCAAAACGTTTATGACCTTTATGGATAGTGGACATTGTAAAGCTCGCAACTGTGGTGAGCTCGCAAAACGCGTTGTGAAGGCTTGCAAAGCGTGTGAGTTTCCCACAACGCGTTGTATTACTTTGCAACGCGTTGTCGGTCTATTTTTTTTGAAATACGCACCAGAAATGATTCATTCTAATTGGCTTGACACCACAACGCGTTGCCGAAATGGCGCAACGCGTTCCTACTTTGTCGCAACGCGTTGCGTAATACGTTATGCCGTTTGGCTGCGATAAGCCGCTTTCCCCTTATCAGACAAAATACATCGAGGGTAACCATCGAGACCCGGGACCAGCTTCCCAAATATCGCACATGGGTTAATTAAATTCGGGATACACTAAGCGGTTAATTTCTTGAAATGACAAGGATAGACGAAGATCACCAGGGCTCGAACGCCTATACGCATGGATGAGCCTACATCTGCACTTTCATCTATACCAACTAGTACCAACCAGGAGTGCAATGGTTTTTGGGGGGGGTAGAATAATATAATAGGCCTCTGTTTTGATAGTAGAGTGTATCGGTGCGCATGGCTACAGAGCGCAGAGCTCTGTAGCCATGGCGCGTATGTCAAGGGTATTATGTTGATAGAGATTACTTTTACAGGGAGTTCTGGAGTTTTGAGTTATGCACAGGTAATTTAAACAGAAGCAGGATGAGTGAACTTTTTATTAGCAGTGAGATAAAACAGTGGCATCGGACGTGGGCCTGGGGCCTAACTGTTGAGTAATTAAAGCACAACTTACAAATGTACCGTTATTACACTGCGTAGGCCGATGATTGCATGGCTGTAGCATTTAATTTACCAATTGAGTGGTGTTACGACTTTGGTGTTATGACTTAATGATAAGCCGCTGTGGTATTGTCAGGTAGTATAGCCAATTTAGAAGTTCGTGCCCGACAGTCGTGCATATAACTTTGCCTAGACTCAGTTTCAGTCCCATATTTTTTCTAATATGGACTGAGATCACTGCCTATCTCCTACACGTTATTTATTTATTTATTAATCATTTGGCTGCCAGGCACACAAAAGTGAGAAACATGACATCTGAAAGTGTGCATACCCACCTCTGCCTACTGTTCCAATATACAATCAAAATGAAATAAGCCGTTAAAGAATTAGAAATAGAAAATAGTTAGTAAAAGACATAAAAACTCTCATAAAGCACCGCAAGGAGTAGCCCCCTCATGCACACACCCACCAGCAAAACACATTTTAAACCTCCCTCACCCACAAAATACACACAACACAACACCACCACATAGCACACACCTGCAAACATTCATCCACCTGCCATCACCTTATTAGACACACACACCACACAATGGGCACCAAATCACATTGACAAATATTGTGTACTGAAAGAACTTATTGCAACAGACTTCACATACCAGTACAACTTGCACTCAAAAGCACAAGATAGTGCCACCCCCCCCCGCACACATGGAAATTTTTACAAATGATGAATTTGTTTGAAATGATACACGCAAATTTAAACTTGAAAACAAGTAAAAGATTGCACACAGGGAATCGGTGACCATGGTATGGTAAATCAGACCATTTTCTAGGGAAAGTGCTGAACTGAGTTGTAGCGTAGGGCATCGGTTCTTGCTTTGAGATGGTGGAATTTGATAATGTTGAGTGTGTCTTGTGTTCACATGGATTTTATTCAGGAAAGGCGTGGAATCAGTACAACCAACAGTGAAGGCACTTGGCCCCAAGACAGCGATGACATGTATACGTGCTCTTGGTAGATAACCAGGTTGAGACTTCGAAGCGGGCACTATAGTCGTTCTAGACGCCTTTGGTGAAAAATTGCTCTGGTGTAGCAGTCTTGCACACGTCCAAGTGCATTTTTAAGGTTTTGGGTATGATGAGGGAGACCAAAATGGTGAAAACATAGTCAAGAATTGGGGGAACCATGGTACGGTATAAGTGGGGGAGAAATCGGGAGACTTTCACCTGCTAGATGCCCAATGAAACCAAGAAGTTTGGTACTCCTAGCAACAACATCTTTAACTTGGAATGTCCCATTCAGATCTTTGGAAATGATGACACAAGAAGGGGCAGAGAATCCACTTATTAGGGCAACATATTTAATAGAGGTAGATGGATGATAATAGTAACCGTTTCTGAGATTTGACATGAATGACATTTGGTGGGATTAACTGAGTGCATTTTTGGGGACCAGCTGTATTAATTGTTAAGAGCGATTGTAATCTTAACATCAACATCACTTTGAATGTCCGATATAAAAATGTGTCATCTGCAAAAAACTGTCCTATGCCAGAGGTTCAGATGCTGTCCTAGTCATTGACATAAATGGTGTGAAAAGAAGTGGACCCAACACAGACCCCTGCGGGATCCCAGAGAGAACGGGAACCCAATCAGCATTGTGAGCTCTTGAATGGTTAAACTTTGGACACGGCCTAAAACAAAAGATGTGATCCAGGAGGAGAGCAGCTGACCTCTAATACAATATGTTTTACTGAGTTTGGAAATTAATGTGGTTATGTCCATATTAGAGTCAAATGCCTCTTATGTAAATCAAGTGAAATAAGATCGATTTGTGTAAAGCTACTGTGCCAGAGTGGCCAGAGTTCATTGGTTTTACAAGGCAAACATGTGCAGAATGAGATCCTTGGTTTAAAGCCAGTTGGCTGTAGAAAAGAAGACCATTATTTGCGAGGTGGGCCTGAAGGTACCACGCTCTTGATACTCTCAAGCATTTGCAAAATTAACTAGTTAATTCAATCGGCCTGTAATTAGTAAAAACAGAACGATCCTTTTTGTAAATGGGAACAATGTGGCACGCTTCAAAACCACTTGGAAAAGCCGGCCAGAGAGATAAGAGAAAGATAAACAAATTGGCAAGAACAGGAGCAATCTGATCAGAGCAAAGCTTAAGCATCCTAGCTGATATACAATCAGGCAACAGCACCATCATTTTTTGTTATTATTCAATACACATTAACCCCTGCTTTGCAGTCACGAGACCTATGCCAATGGTGGAAAACAGGTAAAGAGGAGAAGCATGTTGGAATCATCTCATCAAATGTTGGCTTTGCTTCAAAAAATTGCAAAGTTTGGTTTTTAAAAGTTTTAGCCAATTTATTGGGTAGAACATAAGTTGTTCATCAATTTTAAAAGACTGACGTCAGGTTCATTTTACGGACCGCGAACACAATACCAAGAACCGTTTTTGCATCGGCCGGCATTAAGCAGAGAGTGCAAATGATAATGTATGCAGATGATTCCATTCGTAACTTTGTTGCGGACTTCTTAAAGGCGTCCAATCGGAGTGAGTTGAGGACTTTAAAAAGGCCGTCGGAACAAGAGCATGTTGTTTGGAAATTACTAGTTTATGCATTTCTGGGGTATCTTTCGGGTAATCCATGGACTTGGGATGTTTTACGTTGACGAGCGCGAGGAATAGAATCCCGATAAAAGCCATGAAATAATCAACAAATGATTCCCCAAAATTCATCAATATTAAAGGACGTGAAACGAAGTAGACAGGTCGAAAAAAAATTATTTCTAAAATATCTGGTTTACAAGCCCACAATTTTGAATTTGTCTTCAGATCCATTTTATAAATAAAAAAGCACTCAGTCAAAGAGAGAGAGAATGCCAAAGGTGTTTCATGGCCCAAAAAGCAATGTTGTGTCATGCCGTCGCGAGCGACTCCTCCACATGGTTTTGCAAAATTCATTGATCTTCAGATCGTAATGCGGAACTACTACTTTGAACAGACAAGAGGTACGTTTAATACTTACCTATCACATCCACACCAAGAAGAAACTTAATGATATTTTTTAGGTTTGGGGTGGAACTCGTCTACCTTGCCTATAGTAGAGGACGTTCAGACAAATTTTGAAATTTGGCCAAATAATTACAAAATTATATTCCTAGCATGAAAACATAATTTGTAATCATATGAAGGGGGTGCTAATTGAAAATCTAGAATAAAAATAGCGATGTTCTGCCAAAAAGATTATTTTCACCAACTCTACATGTGAAACTACTGAAGTATGTGAATCTTGATGAAGTGAGCCCTCTTTTGCTAAACAAATTCCCTCAACATATAAAGCATCTTTTCAACGTGGACATTCAATAACAAAAACCAAATTAAAAGCACAGCTGAAAATCATCACCTGAAATTCTGGATGTAAACAAAGTGAGTGGTTTTCAAATTCGGAACCCAAGGTTATTGCATGCAAGGAAGGTTTTGGCCTCCAAATCAACATTTATTCCAACTGGTAACAAAATCATCACCTACCATGAGGATACCCAAGGCTCTTAGGAAGAACCCCGATTCACAAATCAGTACGAGTTGCTATATTGGATCAGGGAAAGGATTCGATTTAGAAGCATGCGGTGCCCATTGCCAGTCTGTGCGTTGAGATGACCAGTCACATGGTGATGGTTTCACCGAGCGTATAGCTTATCATTGATATCAATGTTTCAAATTCATGCGTGACATGACACTGCTACAGTACTGTTTCATGGCTATCACTAAGGAGCATTATTTGCATTGATTTGAATTTTGAACATGCTGAAAAACAATTTAGATAGTCTTACCCCGATGCTGGTAAGTACGTCATGAGGATAGTACACCAAAACTATGACTTAAACTGCATTGAAAAATAGTCTTTACTACGCCTTCAAATGCATTGAAAACTGTGTTTACAACAGAACACAGTATAATCTCACATATGGATCGATTACGCTGTGCAACGGAGATACAGAATGCTTGCTGGTTTGCCGTTTTTGTAGTTAAAACGTAACGAGATGAATGGTTTGGTGTCACGTGTAAGGTAACCAGTAACGTGTAAGGGTATCAGGGATCAGTTTGCTCTTCGGGGGAGGACGCTATATTAAATCCCGACTATTGTTAAATCAGGTCTGTACATGAACCTCTGCCCAAAAGTGCTATTATTTTTTCCAAATAAAGACACCGTTATTAGGTTCTAAAAAGTACAAAATATACTTTCACTAACTGGATCAAAAACCGACGTACGATGCCGATAATCGGTTGCTTTTCCCAATGTAGGGATACGTACGTCATTTTTACCTGAATGCGTCCCCCGACAAGCAAATAATAAAACCCAATCAATGCCGTCGACGTAATCTAATTTTATTTTTCCAAAATTGGCTGTTATCCCATAATAAAATTCCTTTTTAAGATTCAACACTTGTATATTGTGCTTAATAATTAATATTAATTGTCCCCGCATGAATGGTGAAAAGATGTGGTCCATAAGTTACAAATGAAAAACACTAGTCAGACGGCTAAATACACTTACCGTGGATGTAATGGGAAGCAGACGGATCCCCGTTTAAGTTTTAGGGCAGGCTTCAGCCACTGCGCACGGCTGCGGGGGGTTATGCGTCTAGAAGTGCAGGAACGGTCGTTTTATCTGTGCTGACGATCTTGGAATGAGTGCACAGATGCAGACTCACAGTTGTTGAAGAGAGAGACTCGCCAAAGCTTTGGATGATCTCACTTCTTACTATGGGAGGAAAAACGCCTACGTGCAACATCCATCCAAGACATAGGTGCGTGCTTTCCATCTAAGCAAACCGTTGTTGAAGCCAAACGTCAGCTAATGTAACCTGGTCTGGTAAACCCATGAAGCACTGTTGTAATTAACCCTGTCTACCTAGGAGTGTGGGAGAGCGTGGCCTAGCGGTTTGGGCGCTTGCCTGTGGCGCAATTTACCGATAAGATCCGGGTTTGAGTCCCGGTGGGGCTACTTGCTGGGGTTTATTCGGGTACTCAATTTCTGGATTACTCTGTATACGAGCTATTGAAATAAATAACAGAATACCGCTCTCCTCCATGGTTCACTTGGATTTTGGGCAAAGAATCCATGAAGCATAGAGACGGAGGAGGGGACCGTTAGGTCGAAGAAGTAGCCCTTTTCCTTCCACGCAAGGTGACAATTTTCGTTGGATAAACAAGATGTCAATAATATTGTAAATTTGTAAAAAGAACGTCAGGGTCGAGTTGTAAGCGTATGGTGTAAACCGCCTGACTGTTCCAATCCCCCAGTAGTCATTAATGGGCCATTTTGGAGCGTCCGGATCATGGATACACGTGGCCCGTTCAGCTTACCCAGTGAATAAATTCCTGACAACCACCCTAAAGCCATACTAATGACTTGTGGACACGATAGGAAGAAGACGTAGGAGTTACCTTGGATCGCACTCTTCTTTATTAAGACTCATATCCCTTGCCCTGTGCTGCTCATTGCAGAGTATGCTTGCCCCTGTATGGGAAAGATAACCCATGCCAAGAAGGCCTGATTCAGCATTAAATTCACCCTGCCGGCTTATCCCATTTATGTCTTCGTTAAACCAACGGAGACACTTATACATCCAGCAGGAATTGCTCCACCAGTCATCCGTCGAAGTTATAGTGAGGCATGCAAGAGCTAGCTGCCAAGTTATATTCTATATGTGAAGCACCCTAGGTCTGGACGAGACCTGCGCCAACCGCCTTAAATCCCATGAGAGAGTTTCTTACCAAAGTCCAACCTCGTGAATCAGTCACTAAGGAGTTTAATAAGAACGTCGAAGGTGGAAAGAAAGACTTGCTATCAACCAAGTAACATTCATTGGATTGAACCTGGTGAGCATCTTCCAACTCCACAATGACTCATCATGGGCTTGAATGGCGATTGCCTCAACAGATTGAGGACCAGAACTGGCCGATTATTTTAAGGGTTTCCTGGCAGAAGTTGGGGTACTGGAAGCAGATTAAGACACTAGCTGTAGTTGTGAACAGCACACAGACAATAGAAATCTCTTGGTCTGGCCCAATGTTGGAAGCACACTGCACAAACAAGGACTTGCGGAATTCAGTGAAAGCGACAGACGGTTGTACCAATCTCTGGCTGGAGCATATTGGAGAGAACCACTGGGTTGGACACGATAGGAAGAAGAAGCACATTACACTCTAGTCGAGCGCTGAAACTGATGAGCTATCTTGTCCGCTAAGATAGTTCATTCAATCAAAAATGGCAATATTTATTTTGTTGTAAGCATATAGCCCTATCTCGTTTTCAAGTGGACAGGTTTCGAGAAGCCTTACAGGGGCGAGCCATAGGTCTTTTGTATGTGGCATCATAAAAGATTCAGAGGTTCAAAGGCCTTTGATAAATCAATTACGCACAATATTGGGCATCATAATTATATGGCGTTGGATTTTTTTTTTCTTCAAATTTGTTTGTACTTTCAGTTTCAATTTGATGGCCAGCCACGGTTAACCAAGTGGTGCCTTTATGTCCCTCCTAAATGGCTAGTTCCTGCAACTTTTTGTCTTCAACTGAGAAAAGGTCTAAATTTCAAGTCAAGGAAGGGTGCGATGGTCGTTATTCTATAACTATGTAGCTTTTAATTTTTCTTTAATTTCATTTCGCTTCCAGGCGTTGTGCACTTCTTCATATGATTGCACTTCATTATGGGGACTGCATTTTGTGGCTTTCTATGGCTTTAGAAAGTGGGTGAGTTTGCTGTTCATCGACGTTAGGGATGTCTACAGCTTAGCTCTGGACGATATCGTGGATCTGAGCAAAATTATGTTCTGCTAGTGGGAAATCACAATCAAAAGCAATCAAAAAGGTGCCCTGACAATTTCCATCGCACGGGGCAGTCGAATTATGTCCAGCGACTACTCTGAATGCTTACTTAGGCGTTCGTACTCATGGCAAATTTCTCTTTGTTCATTTTGACGGTTCATCTTTAACAATTGTTCAATTTAATTCAATTCTTAATAAGGTATAACATGCTTATGGGCTCCATATGAAGTGGAAAGAACGTAGGGGCTCGTGTACCTGGTTACTTGCTAACCATAATTTCTCGTTCTGCACAGGGACTATTTGCCGTCGCTTAATAATGCAGTTGTCAGTTTATTTTTCCTTTCCCATAAATGAAGGATATTGGATTACGCGTACGAAAGGAGGCTGCAAAAAATGAGCCTAAGCTCTAACAAGTTTGGCCACCCAAAATTCGTTGGGACAACGATCTTTCATTGTGATGATGTATGTGCCGCTTTGTGTTAAGACCAAATTGACATAAATTAGGCAGTTGACATCCCAAATACGAAAGTATTTAGCCTGATAATTGCTTAGGCTAGCCTTTTTAGTGGAACGTCTATACCAGATGGGTCATAAGCTGAACAGTCATGCCATCGTGTTTGTGGCACAATTAGGATTCACAACACGGGGACTTAATTTCCTCACCTTCCGATCATACCCTTATAGAAGGTTGGGGATATATTTATCCGATGTGTGCAATGTTTATTTCAGTCAACACCTGGAAAATGCACTTTTCCCGCAACCATACACGATTTGCATACCCTCCTTAATAATATCCTTTTCGAGCGTACGAATGGCAAATTACCTCACAGGTAACTTGTTTGGGGCTTTTCCCCCTCTTTTGCCCTCTTCCTAGTCCCATGTACAGTGCCATTTTCTTACTCGCGTGGTAGCTACTGCACAGTACATCCACCCCGGGCTAGTTGCAATGTCGCTGCAAGATAGGGTTTACGAAGCACATAGTTATTAGTTATACAGTAATGCGGCTCTTCTACAGTACCCAAATGGCTAACCTGTAGTTACCCACTATCCTCTGTTCAATTAACTTAGCTGTCCGGTTTTTAATAATTATTTACAAAAGTACACGTTTTCGAATAAAATAATGAAAGAAAAATGTTTTTCATCGTTGGATCCAACTTTAATGTTAATTTTCAATAACGAATGTCTTGAAGTTGATTTTTAATGGCATCTCTGTTGATATGGGGATAGCCGAAACTGGACCAACGTGTTTTTCAAGTGTCTCAGATAATTGGTCTTAACTCCTGAACCAGACCCCAAAATTACACCAACTAAAAATCTCATGAAAGCTGAAACATTCCTGAAAAAGAGTAAGTTAACTTCCAGTTGAGATGAACTTATATTTTGGCCAAAAAAAATCAATCTTTGATTGTATAGTGTTTTTTTTTAGACAGTCTGTATTTTGAATGATTAAATAAAAACCAGACATCTCAAGGTCACTCAAAGTGAGGATTTACCGATCCCTTATACTCCCTATTGCCATCTATGGGGCAGAATCGTGGACACTCCGTAAAGCTGAAAAAAAAAACAAGCTCGAAGCTTTTGAAATGAGGTGTCTCCGGGTCATCCTTGGGGTGCGTCTAATGGACATGCTGAGAAACGAGGAGATCAGGCAAAGACTTAACATAACAAAGACCATCTTAGAAGAAGTCTGCAATCGCCGTGGAAATGCCACTACAAGAAGCAGAACATCTGGCCCAAGGAAGATCTGAATGGAGGAGGACTACCCGTAGGAGAGCGAAGGGACACACCGTCCTATGCTTCTAAGTCAAAAGTCAAGTCAAGACATCTAAGTTAATTGAACAGAGAGGTGGGAGAAGGTGGATATGGTGTAGACAGTACCAGAGTAGACATGCTGCTACTCCGCAACTCCGCAGCTACTACGACGCCATTTTGATAGTAGATGAAATGAGGGCGCTATACACATAGTCTCAGTTTAGCATTTTTGGTCGTTTGTTTAGGAAAATTTTTACGAAATTGAAATCGGGCATAATAAAAAATCCCCATATTCCCGCACATCTAATGAAAAGATGCAAATATATGACAAAAATATCTAAAAAACCAAACAAATTTGGCCATGAGAAGTAGGCTGAGAGCCCGTGTAATCACGTAGTTACTCCGCGGCGATGCGGACAGCTGCTGTGTATACACTATCCGTCTATGCGGCAAAAATCCCCGGAATCCTGGCCGGCGAGTGTACGTCTAGTGGTTAGGTAATCCATGTCTACTCGGCATTACAACAAGCTTCCACGGGAGCAGTGACAAACTATATGAATACGATGACCACTAAGGTCGCACACGCCAGTACTGCGTACGCTTAGTTCAAACAATTTTTTTACGGTGACTATAGAACAGTTTGGGGACAAACAGTAATAAGTTGTGATGCATTTGGTGTACAATTTGTGTGATTTCTTATTTGCATCACATAAGGCCTATTTCTACTATACGTGTTGTGTCGCTTTGGATACTCGCCTGCATGGACCAACTGCGTTTGTACAGCATAATTGTAGAGCTATTTGGTACAACTGGATAAACTAGTTACAACTAGACATCGTTTTAACGAGGTTTTTATTAGTAAAAACTACTGGTTGATGTTTTCAGTGTTGCTGTCATCCCTTCCATCCTTGTCCTAGTCTGTCCTGGTTGTGTCCCGTAACTTTATTTGCTTTTTGATGTCTGCATATCGATCTACCCACTGTAAAGTATTTTTCTCATGTTCTTGATATAATGGTTCTACCGTTTCCATTCTTTCATAATTTACTTTGTTATGCAGGTATGTTAACATCCATACCGTGCCATTAGTTGATTTTTTTAAATTTATTTTTCTCTGAATGAGGGCATTGCGTTACACGCTCTGCGTTTTGCAGTGTCCTCGTCCAGTAAACTTTATTTATGTACAGATAAAAATATGTAATATTTGTATTTCAATTATATATTAATCATGTTCTATTGTCCAGTACTTATATATAAATAATGTTGATGGAACTAATCATACTATGATATATGTCATACCTGGCTCTATTTACATATTTCTTTCAGTCAATTACCGCGCGCAGGTGAGCTCCGGTAAAAAGTAGTGCATAATGTAAATTAATCAGAGTGGATCACACTACCACAGATCAGTGCACGCTACGCAAAGCTGTTGCAGTCACCAGTGTTGGCAAACCCGCTATTTGGTAGCCCAACTGGGCGACTTTCGCTTCTCGCCCCGCAAACTGGAAAGGCCCACCGCGAATTCGCGACTTTTGAGCTACTTTTCACTTTCCTTAGGTGACATTGTAAAAAAAGTAGAAATAAATAGGCTTTTAAGTTCTTACACACACAATGATGTTCTTGCTACAAACAAGCATATAATATATGACGGATGACGAATGACTGCTGTTAATCAATGGCAATATAATAAAACGAAAGAAGAGATTAAGCACCTCCCGGAAGCGACATTGTTTCCGTAGTAAACCTCTAGTTAACTTGTGAAAATACACTACAGCGTCTATTGCACTTAACAAAATTCGAAACAAATTAATTTCTCAAAATTGAGCAGATTGAGGGTTCGAACCTGCGACAAACAGATATAAAGAAACATTCTTAACCACTAGACTAGCGAGAGGATGTTGGGATGTTAATTCAATATAAACCCAGTATTATTCCCAATACTCCATTTCACTATGTTCACTGGTTGATTATGCATATGTCCCGACTTAGTCCAATTTACTGTCTTTCCATCTGTTTGTATTATTTGTTCGTGTGTGTTTCTTTGTGTGTGTGTTGTATGTTTTGTCCCGCACTGTATTACAACACTCTCAAGGTGGGGTTAGTTTTAAAGGCTGCTCTCTTTCATAGATCCCTTTTTTTCTCCCATGACCTTTCTCAAATGTAACAATTTCCATTGGTTTAATTATTACACAGATGTTGAGTTTTTTTATTACAACCATATCTTGTATGTTCAGAAGGGTCGAATGCAACTACCTGAGCATATACTTAGTGAATGAAGATAGCAGTGCCTAGTAGGGTGTGAGGTTCAAAGTACTGATTTTTGAAGCTGCAGATACCTGCATTTTTTCACCAAAGTATAATATTTTTGTTAATAGAATGATAACAAATGTAATTTACATTCTGTAAATATACTATATCCTAAACAGGCTTGTGTTGGGAGTAATAACTTCACAAATACCAAAATGTGTTCTTTGCAGGGCGATTTTCAACATTCATGTTTCTATGGAGGATGTCCGTTAACTTGTTGAAGTTATGCAACGAAATGTCTTGGGGGGGGGGCTGTTTTTGAGAACTGTGTATCTCCAATCACTAGCCCCCTTAGCCAACTGTCCAATTAATCAAAATAAATATGATTAAAATCATAATTCTACTCTCCCGATTGTGAATTTGGGTATAAGCAAAGGAGTTATAAAATATTTCGTCCTTTGGATGGAAAGGTAAGACTTCGGTCTCATATACAGAAGAACAATATACCTGTTATACTATATCCCTTAAATCCGTAAATGCCATTTTCCCCACTTTTCAAAAATCACGGAGCGGACCCTATGCCTTGTATTTAGGGTGAAATTGCTCCTATATCTAACAAGACAAATTGTGCCAGCTCCCTTTTTGCGGTGATTGTCAGATTGGTAGTCATTTTCCCGACGTAAGGGTATAGCATTTAGGACTGGCGTTAGGATTTACTTATGGTTATTGGTTACAGTAACTAAGGGTTTGTAATTTAGTAAGGCTATACGCACCAACAATTATATAGATCAGTTATTATTCCTTTATTGGCCTGAATATTCGCTAAAGTTTAACATGATACACTAATGCGTATGAACATTAAAGTTTTAGATTCTTCTCAGGTTGGTTTGTGCGTAATAAGATATTCAAATTTTGCCGGAAATTGGGCTTCTAGACATAACTTCCAACACCAATCAAATCAATACGCAATCACGATGATATAACGTATATAGAGACAGCTGGATCTCGTTACATCTTTGCCGTGCTGTTCATCTTTGATGTTTGCCAGGGGACAGGAATAGTAAACGGTAAAAGCTTTTGAATTCGCCATTTGCTGTTTTGTGAGTAGAACCCTTTTACTATATCATTCTGAGAAACTCGTATCATTCTTTATTTCTTGAGACACATTCCAATATTTTTATGCGCTGACATTTCAAGAAATATACTTTTGTATGTAACTCGATGTCACTTGATCTAACTCATGGACAAAACTGCACATATTTTATGATGTTGAAAATTACGTTATTCCGATATTTTCTGATTGTCTACTTTTTAAAACTTTTTCGTTTGCTTTTTCGAATATACACCAAATATAAATCTTGTACGCATCGATCAATCTTTTTCATCTTTGTTTTATATGTGTGTATGTGTGTGTGTGTGTGTGTGGGGGGGGGGGGCTACTGGAAATATTCGTGGATTATTCCATTGGAATAGAAAAATGGAAACGTCCGCAGGATATTTTTCCATTGGAATATGACGTAAACGTACTAACCGTTTTAGGTATGCAAAATGTTAGAGTTTTAGATTAAAATAGATTTTGTGTACATAAAAATGAACAGATTCTATTGGATCGAACACCATTTAAAATGCTTTGACGCTTAATTGTTAGAAACAATGTTAGTTCTGTTTCAAGCAATAACGGAAATAAAATCTAGACCTCTATAGCAGCTAACGTTATTTTGCAAATTCCTTCTGAACTTTCCCGTCATCCGCTTCGAAAATGTCATCCAAGCAACTTCCATAAAACGCAGCGTGTACTACTTTCATACTGGTGTAAGAGAATGACTATTAACGTTTCAAAATGATCGACTTTTGGTTGAATTTCAAGGTAGAAATATATCGTTTATTTTGTGATCTTTCACTTTACGTAAGGAGTTACGTAAATGAGTAGTTGTAAAATCTCTCTTGAAGGTAGCATTTTAGGGGATAACAGAAAAGGGTGAGATTTGGATCGAACCATTGAGTGCAAACCAACTCTCTAAATGCAAAAGAGTGAATTTCACTCTTTTAGAGTGACTACAGGGCCCACTCTGAAAAGAGTGAAATTTCCCACCTTTCAAAAAATACTTTTTGGCTCAATTTACTCTTTATAATTAAAACAAATGATAAAATGATATCATTTTGTCAATTATCAAGATAAAATTTGACCCAAAAAGTGTTCTTTGAAAGGTGTGAAATTTTTTTTTTTTTTTTTTTTTGTGTGTATGTGTGTGTGTGTGTGGGGGGGGGGGGCTACTGGAAATATTCGTGGATTATTCCATTGGAATAGAAAAATGGAAACGTCCGCAGGATATTTTTCCATTGGAATATGACGTAAACGTACTAACCGTTTTAGGTATGCAAAATGTTAGAGTTTTAGATTAAAATAGATTTTGTGTACATAAAAATGAACAGATTCTATTGGATCGAACACCATTTAAAATGCTTTGACGCTTAATTGTTAGAAACAATGTTAGTTCTGTTTCAAGCAATAACGGAAATAAAATCTAGACCTCTATAGCAGCTAACGTTATTTTGCAAATTCCTTCTGAACTTTCCCGTCATCCACTTCGAAAATGTTATCCAAGCAACTTCCATAAAACGCAGCGTGTACTACTTTCATACTGGTGTAAGAGAATGACTATTAACGTTTCAAAATGATCGACTTTTGGTTGAATTTCAAGGTAGAAATATATCGTTTATTTTGTGATCTTTCACTTTACGTAAGGAGTTACGTAAATGAGTAGTTGTAAAATCTCTCTTGAAGGTAGCATTTTAAGGGATAACAGAAAAGGGTGAGATTTGGATCGAACCATTGAGTGCAAACCAATGTTTTCATTTTTCAAAGTAATTTCACACGCTATATTTATGAGAATTTGTTGCTTGTGCTTAACAGTTAATGGTGCTGAGGACTTTTTGCAAGTCATCGAAGGGATAACACGGGTACAAGGGAACCTCCCAAATGGGGCATCTTGCTCATTGGGTTTGGTTTCAAGTGACAGCGCTATGTTTCTCTAAATAATTAGCAATCGAACTTCCTGTCGAAAACCAGGGTATGAATAGCAAGAAATGTTTGTTTTGACAATGTTTTGAATATGAAATACTTGTCGTGTGTGCAACCGTCGCCAGCAATTTTTGAACTGCAGAATAAGTTGAGTGACTCTGCCAGGCTATAAGCTTAATTATTTACAGCCATTTTAAACAATTCCGTTCTGCGCTGTTGAAAGTGGACATTTTAGACAGCCTTTGTGGAGATAAAACGGCTACCTCGACTTATTATATTCGAAATTACTGCATAGTGGAATACTGTTTTGAATTGGGCTGGTTTATATTCGAAATACAGCGTCATTGAACTGAAATTTAAGTTACCCCAAGTAGAGAGGTCACTAGATAAAACGAGAACAACAAAGTGTACAAATTTGAAACTATATTGATTTAACTTTGTTTTAGAAAAAAAATTTTTTTCTTTTAAACATCTTTCTATACCAAAATAAAATTGAGCATCTAATTAATGCATATTGTGCACTACTAGGCTCCGTCACTTCTATCTGTAGGTTATTACCTGTTTTTGTACACAGGAAGCTAAATATAAGTTGTTGATATGATGTCACAATCCCAATAAAGGAACACTACCGGTCGGAGCCTCAAGCTTACCCTTGAGATGTTGATAGCGTTAGAAACCTTATATTTTTCCCATCTCATCTACAAAAGAGACAGGAGAAGATTCTTTTAGGATACACATTTTCTCTCAAATTGCACTTGATCGGTTGTAAACCACCTACCGAGAACGTTTCGAAGGTTTATTGGACAAACCATGGACACAGGCGATAAGATGACCTACAATACGAAAGCCACAAATTACCTAAACGAATTACCCATTCATCTCGGCAAAGGTCAGGCACTCGATGTGTTTTGTTGTGCATACATTAGACTATGGGGCGTAGACCAAATAACAAGCTGCATAATAAATTCCGTAAAGGGATAAGACAAAACCCGGTGTAAAATTATTGATAAATTATTAACATGACATAACCGTCTATTGCCCCAAATAAAACTTGCACATTTTCTTAAAATGAATATAAAATGTCACATCAATTTCTCTTTCATAATATCAGTGACCAATGGATATGTATAGACTTCAGTAAACCATTAACTAAAGATATTACAATGGGCCCGGTATGCGGAGCTATTGTTATAGCCAGGTGTTATCACCTCCACGATTCGGGTTGAGTAACAAAATACCCGTCCTCTTCACAATAACTAACCAGTTTTACATTATGATATAGATCGTTGACCCTAAGTTTTCTTCTGAAAGCGCGGTAAATTGAATACAAATGAAGTTAAGCAATAAGTTATGGATTTAATTCTGCACAAAGTTGTTAGGTCAAAGCTTGCCCAGCAACATTCTGGCATGATGTTTGTTTTTCTTTCTTCCTTTTCGAATAAATGATGAAAAACATGGACAAAGTTAATTGAACACGCACTACAGAAGCTCAAGATTTATTTATTTGCGAATGAGGATAAGTATTTTGCGCTTACGTCATTAAAAAAAGACTTCGTCTAAAATAGGAGAGGTGTAACATCTGAATCTTTTCAACCGCGAGACAATATAACAATGGTCCTGCACTCCCAGATGAAAAGGGATCTGAAGTGTTTTTCTACACCGCATACCGAGCCGGTAATTGAATATCTTTAGCTCCATTGTTTGCTGAAGTCTAGTGTATCTATTGATCACTTATATTGGGAAAATAAATTAAACTGACATTTTAGTCATTTCCAAGAAAATGTGTCAGTTTTATTTGCGGCAACAGACGGTTATATGATTTTAATTATTTATTATGAATTTACACTTGGTTTCCCCCTAGCCCCTCGATGGGGACCACAAAACAACAGCATAGAAGGACATGCCCCATAGCCTACATCTCTTTGCCGCAATCGATGCAGTGACAGCGGTGTTAAACTGTTTACAAAATTTTTTGCTCTCACTGGATGTTGTGACCCCTTGCTGTAGGGATCTTTTGAACACGCGTAGTACACTCAGTTTCCATAGTTTTGTTGAAATTTGTTGCCACCAAATAGAGGAGACCTTCCTTCAGTAAATGCCAAAAACCGCATCACAATCCGTTATTTCTTTGTAGAGCTACGACTGCAGAAAATAAGCTTGCATTTTGGATGATATTGTGACCCTTAATGTTAAACATCTTGTGAAAATGATTTGAAAAATGTTCCGACCACTTCCGACTTCCGAGAATTGTGGTATGAAAGTTTAGTGTACCTTGTAATAAGATTCAATGTCAGGATTTGTGCCCAAGCGTGCCCCTTCATGGAATTTCAGCTCAAAACCTAACCAATTGTAGTAGTTTTAACTTCCGGTTAATAGCTAAGAAGTCCGTTAAAGAACTAATAATTGGTTTTATGAAATTTCAGTGTACATACACACAGATCCTCACAGCTGACGATTCAGGTGTATCCCCATATGTTCTTAGTATGGGAGGCAACTGGTTTGTCTTTCTCTCCTATCTGTTAGTCACAATTTATATATGTTTGAATTTCCACTTAAATTTAAAGTTTTTTGAAATTGTGTATAATTGATGTATATCATTGTTGTTTTAAAGGTCCATGGCCCGATCGCTAATAGCCTCGTCCCCAGAAGCCCCAGATTTTACCGGAAGTGGTCAACATTTTGGTATCAGAAGAAAGCTACTATTTTTCTCATTTACCCTGTGAAATTTTAGAGCCAAATGATATTTGGTTTGGAAGTTACGAGTGAAAATGTACCCCATTTTGGTCGACCAATATTAATTTTACACAGTACTCTATGGGGCTTACAAAATCACGTTTTTAGCTCTCGCATCAAAACGGATTGAAATATCGGCGCGAAACTTTATAGATGGGGTTTTGGAGTGAAGGCCAATCTATCAAGATGAAAAACTTCATATCCTTAAATCGGGCCATCCCCCTTTAACATTAGAATTTTATCTATTTTGTATTTGTCGTATTGATATTTTGTATATTGCTCCTTTCTATGTGAAGCGCCTAGAGGCCTCTGCATTAGGCGCTATATCAAGATTGTTATTATTATTATTATTATTATTTTAAAATTGTACAGGAAACACCAAACACCCTAACCCTAAGGCTAAAAATGAAAAAAGAATCTGTTACATATAGAACTTCGAAGAGGGGTACATATGGAACTCTTGCCCAAAATGTAATGTCTGAATTTGTGCCCAAGTGTGGCCTTCGTGTAATATTAGCTCAAAACACACCAAATAGTAGTTTTAACTTTCGGTTAGGTTAAATTTGTTGTTATGACTGTTTGTGATTGGTATCATAAGTTCCAGGAGCATATTTTCAACTCGTCTCATAGCGGCGCAAGTCATGATAATGTTTGCAGTTTAAAACACTTTCCCTGGACCCGTGCTAGGCACAATCATGGGCCTAAGTAAGTAGAAAATAGTGAGTAGTTGCCTTATGAGATAATTCAACTGGTTATTGTCCTGGAGCATGATTTCGGGCAAGAATCTCACACGTGCTGAGTAATGGCTCTCCTGCTGAGAGGATACTTGTCGCATTACCTTAAGCCGGTAAATAGAAGCATGGTGGGATTTAATAACAAAAGGTGGCGACGTGATAGGGTCTTTGAGGGCGATTCTTTCTGGATATGTCCTCACATCTATTATGGGCATGTCGTGATTCAGAACCTCGTCCCCCGATTTACTTCCAAAACGTTAAGATTTTATATTATCTGAACCTTTAGCATTAATAATCCATTGTGTACTTAATTTTACTTACAAAATTCGTCGTATCTGTTAGAAATTCGCAATTTTGTAATTTCTCTCCGTAAACGGACAGAAATTACAGCACAGTGTCTTATGGGACCATGGGAAACAAGCTCACAAAATTGGGTCATAACACAAAACCGCAAGATCGAAATCAACTAATTTTGTGATCAACTAATTTTGTGATTAAGCCAAGAATAAGCTAGGATATCTAGGGAAACATGAATAAAAGAGTATGTGGTGGAATCACGAAATGTACCTTTAAAATGGGGTGCCTACCGGAAATTATTTGTAAGGAAATCTATGGCCTACTTGTAATATATATAATTATCGCTCAGATTCAAATGAAATTGAGCAATATAGGTTATTTTTTTCCAGTGAAACACAGAAATTTATACGTTATACTCGAGTGGATCACCTTTAAGAGTAAAATTGAACATATCAAACTAAAACCTTGGAAAATAAATCACTGATTGCGGTTTTGAATTGTACTAAGAGGTGTTCATAATAATGCTCCACTTAAAGCACTTCATTCCTGCTTCTGTCTTCCAATTTTAAGTTTATTTTCACTTGAAGTTTCTAAAGTAGTTTAGTTTCAATACACCTGTTTCTGTGTATTGCAAAAATGAGTGAAACGATCCAGATACAATGATTAAATTCACCAGGCTCCAATCAGTTATTGAATAATACTTCGACGAGAGAATACACATAGTAAGTGTGGTGCATATAAAGTAGACATAATTCTCAATCCATTTTTTCACAGGATTGATAGGGCCACGTTGATATCACGTAAGCGGTATTGATCCTCGTCTAGCCATTTTTATAACAAACCTTCCGAAGGGGGGTTGACACCCCCTGTTACTGAAAAATCAGATTCCTATTAATTTGGTACCACACGTTAGCTTTGAGTTTTTTCTTTCTATTGCTATCAAAATATCAAGTCCCAATATTCCCATTATGATGTTACTATAGGACCAGTCTTAAGTGGGGAAAAAGCATTTAAAAAAACACTGGTGATATTGTGTAAAATTGAAAGGGGGATGGCCCGCCCCGATTTAAGGATATGAAGTTTTTCATCTTGATAGATTCGCCTTCACCTCAAAACCCCCCATCTATAAAGTGGCGCCGATATTTCAATCCGTTTGATGCGAGAGCTAAAAACGTGATTTTTGTAAGCCCAAATAGAGAGTAACTGTGTAAAACTTAAGATTGGTCGACCAAATGGGGTTATATTTTCGCTCATAACAAAACCAAAACGATTTCATTGGCCTAAGATTTCACAGGTAAAGAAGAAAATAGTTAGCTTTCTTCTGATACCAAAAATGTTGACCCTTCCGGTTAAATATGGGGCTCCTGGGGACAAGGCTATTACGATCGGGCCTGGACCTTTAATATTTTGCCAAACTCAAAAAAATTATTATCACAAAAAAACGCTAAATGCCATGTTTGTCACTTTTCAAAAATGGACGATTGAGATATTAAATAGAGCGCCCTCTATCTGGATTTTTTGAGCTGCGAAGCAATCTCCTACAAATCGCCCCGAAACTCTGTTAGTTAGTGTGTTCGGTCGTCCGTCCGTCCGTTCGTTACGGTAACACTGAAAATGATTGTATCCATTGATGCTCGTTTTACAGTTGTCCCGTTAATTTATTTCCAATCGGCACGAACAACGCTTATTTTCGCTGATTACCAATACACCAAACTAGCGAGTTTGTGGACGCTGTTTCGGACTCTACCAAAGTCCAAAGTTTCTTATTAATAACCCTGGTATGAATAAAATATTGACTGCGCAATATTACTGTGATAAGAACCCGGATGAAAACACCACACTCGTCGTATGGCCTTTCATACCCGCCATATTGGCAAAATGATTCTATTTTATCTCAGGAAAGGTAAACTTTTCTGCACAAACACTACCTAACGATTTTTTGGATGTCTAAGATCATTTTAAAATAACCGAGGGGCCCCCGGCGAAATAGTCGACAAAGTGTTTTTTTTCATGCTGTTATGTTTTAACGTATGCTGGTACAGTGTTTCTTGGCCATCACTTTTGTCAACAACTAAAAACTCCCGCTATAGATTATGTCTGCAGCTTTAAAAAAAAAATCCAGCCCTGTTTTAAGTTTTGTTTTATGAATCAATGAATATTACTTGAATGAGAGTTTCTTTAATTAAAATATGACGTTTCGTTGTATCTTTTTTTTTAAAAACACATCTCAGTACAAAATATATCACTTATTAGTTTGTACCGGGACGAAAATTATTATTATTATTATTATTATTACAGTATTTATAAAAGCGCCTTAACCAATAATACCAAAGCGCTGACCAATAAAAATACTAATCATGTAAAATACATCATTAGGAAAATACATATCATGAACATAATACCAGAGATAAATCAACATTAATCATATCATAAAAGTAAAATGCTCCGATAAAATCACCAAAAGATATACACTGTGACAGCCTAAAACTGGAGCACCAAAAAGAGGTATACTTAATAAAAGCGGCTTAAAAATACAGCTGCTGCAGTACACCATAACAAAAACAATTAATACCTATACCCTTATCGGAATAGGTATGTTTTCAAGAGTGTTAAATATTGAATATATTTGGGGCTCACGCAATTACTTGGTAAACTGTTCCATATCTTGGCCCAATACAGAAGAAGATTTATCACAACCAAATGATCTTTTTAGTAGATTTGGAATGACAAGACAGTGTGGTCTGTATTCGACCTCAGACCTTCGCTACGCAGGGTTTAGTTACTGATGATATTTTGTAGATAACTGGGGAGAAACCTATACACTATTGTACACATGCACCAAGATCTTAAACTTTATTCTCCTGCTCAACAGGCAGCCAATGCAACTCCACGATTAGAGGGGGTTGCCGAGATGCGTTTATTAGCTTGATAAACAAGGCGAGCTGCCCGATTTTGCAGTTTCTTCTTCTGCAAACGATGAACATCGGTGGAAGACAGACCGCCAATCAAAGAATTGCCATAGTCAAGCCGAGATAGAATTAAAGATCTCACTAGCATTTGCACAGTAGAACTATCAATATAATTACGGATTCTAATAAGGTTACGTAAAATGAAATTAACCACTCCTGTCTCCTGCACAATAAACAACATGGTCCCCCTTTCATGGTGGATGTTATTTGTCCCACACAATAATACCTAATACCAAGATTTTTAATAGAACCCGATGGGGTAATAACCGAGTCACCTATTTCAGATCTAAGTTAGAAACAGCATCAGCATGCCTAGGTGAGGCAATTAAGAACAGCTCAGTTTTGGCATATTAAGCTTTAATTTATTAATAAGCAAATCCATATCGTATTTCAGCGATGCATTTGGTGAGCTGTGACTTTGCAGTAGCCGTTTCTTCCTTAGACGTAGGATCAAAACTTGAAAGCTGTGTGTCATCAGCATAAAATGTGATAACCTGATCTCAAATGCCTGATGATATGTGTAAACAGTTTGATCATATGCAGTGAAAATTGGTGAACCCAGCAATAGACCCCTGAGGTACCCCATACTGAAGGATATGATCTTTAGAATTATTCACCTAAGACACATACTCTTGTGATACGATCATATCAGGTAACTAGCATGAAATTAATGGCAGAACCCTCAAGAGGCAAATTCCATTATGCATCCGATCGACAAGATTTTGTGATCCGTCGTATCAAAAGCAGAGGAAAGATCTAACAGAACTAACATGATTGCTCTGCCTTTGTCAGTTCCTGAGCCTACATTTTTAACTTCAGAGAGCAGTTTCTGTACTAATGGGAACCTTATTGCAGACTGGTAAATTTCAGTTAATTATCCTGAATATGTTGCTTGAATCTTTATAATACAGGGTTTCAATAATTTTACCAAGAGTGGGAAGATTTGAAACAGGCCGATAATTTTTCAAAAAAATCTGGATAAGTGTGGTGTTTTTGATCAATGGGAATAAACACTGACGCAGACACTGGGGAAATCTCGTACCGACTCTAACAGAATTATTGATAATTGACTGATTAACCGGTAGCAAAATATCTCACAAACGGTTATAAGTAACCATGTGGGGATTGGATCCAAAGGACTGGTCTTATTTGGCAGGTTGTAATTAATTTCCATTACTTCTTCCTCATTTACATATGAAAAGCACTGTAAGGGCTGGATACTCTTACTCTTATCCTCACTTAACAAAATTTCAAGTGCCCTCATAGCGTGCACCGCAGATCCTTGTCATCGGGCCCGGTCAGTTCTTGGATTGGAGACCAAAAGGGCACAGATAGGGACAAATTACTTTAAGTTTGCCCTAATGGCCTATCTTTAGTGCATGTTTTTTTTTTTCTCTCCTAATATTATTACTAAGCACCACCCTGCCTGTTTAATTTTGAACTAAAAGAGCATTTTTTTACAGTTTCACTTCTTTTTTTTCTCTGTACTTGAAATGAGTATGGAAGTTAGGAACTCACTTGGCACCAACTCCGTTGGTTATAGGATTTCTTATCATTTGTTTTCCTTTTTTTTTTCAAAATAGGAGCTAACGATTACAAATAGAAAGTGAACGCTTTTAATAAAAGACTGATTTAGATTTTTTAGGTGTTGTTAATTTTTTGGCACTTAATATTTCATTTCCTTTGCAATTGAAATGTCACATCATCATCATCCATCATCATGGCCTCCGTCAGTCGCAAGCGACTATGGATAAAGCGCTCACATTAAGTCACAGGTTAGGTGACAGCGACGTCTGGTGGCTGAAGAGGCCCAATCTTAAAGTGGCAGTCCCTCGCCACAGTGCTACATATATGGATGTCACAGCTTGACTATCATTGATCTTGCAGTTTCTTTTTAGGATCGGGCCGAAGAGCTTTGAAATGTTCTCTAGTTTTCGAGTTACCCTCCCACCGTACACAAACACAACACCTTTATTTGAGGCATAATATATAGATTTAAGAAAATGATGGTTGTGGTTGAAATATTATTTGGTGGCAGGGAATTATTTCTATGGCCGAAAAATGCAATTTGGGCTGCAAAGTGAAGAAGAAATTATTATTGTTTTATTTTTTAAGGTAAAAATATTATTAAGCTTATTTTGATGTATCCTTTTTGTTATTGATATAACGGTTTTATACATTGCAATACAGGGTTCAGGTAATACTCGTTTGGGGTGACATTTGGAAAAAAGATGCCTTTTTTTTTAGAAAAAAAGGTGATGTTGGGGCTAAAATTCTAGCCCCTTTATATATTGTATAAAACAGAAACTATATATCAATGTCGAGATTGAAGTATTGGCATGATATTAAAATTTGTTTTTTGCTAAGAAATTAATAACTCCTTGATAGTCTTAAGTTTTTTTAAGCTCAAAAACGTATTTCTTTACCCAAAAAACACCCCTGCCACCAAAGTTTTGACACAACCATCAATTTTTTATTATTTATTACTACCTTTCGAATCGAAGTGGTTTGCGTTTTTGTTGTACACCGAGGGGAGGGGTTTCGACCAATTTGCAGTCCAAACCCGCTCCACTAGTAGCTCGCTGCTTCTCAAACTCGCTGATGATCTGTTGTTCTCCCAGCTCAAGGTGTTGCTTCCTGTTCTCAATGCCAAAGTTACGATGGTCATCAAGTTGCCTCCCCGCACCCAATGCGATGTTCAGGGTACACTAGCACGCTTACAAATACCCTTGTAGCGGAGCATGGGTCGGCCACCTTTCCTCTTGCAGATAGACGGCCATCCTCCATCCGACGGACCTTGCCACCATCGAGTGCTGCGTTGTCTAAGAAATGTATAGATGGTGGGGATTCCAATTCGAGTCAGGAGCTCTGAATTTGGCACCAGTCCTTCCGGTGACACTCAAATGCGTCCTAATAAGCTCAGATAATCTGTTGATTTCTTCTCATGCCTAGAGTAACAATCATTTTTAATATATGTTACTTTACTAGAGCTAAGCGATTACAAAATAAAACTGAAACTCGGAACTCTATTATATAAAAACTACTTTTAAAATTATAGTTTAGGTGTTTTTTATTCATAATTAAAAAATGTACTTAATGTTATAATAACCTAATAGAAAACCACAAACGACACCAAAACAGTGAAATATGAAGAAATATGAAAGAGAAGAAAGTTCTTTATTGGTTTGAACAAATTAACTTGTAACGCTCATGGGGGATGGGATTGGTGAAGTGGACTCTTGCTTTTTTTTTATGACACATTCATACTCTCTTAGAAGAATGGTAGTCCTGACACGAATGATGCAGCAAATTGTTTGCTAAAATTAATGGACGACAACGCCTTGTCTGTTAATTTCGATGGGAATTACTCATTTACCCTATGACATCTTAGGGCTAAATTATGTTTTTTGCTTGGAGTTTATCGAGCAAAATCTGCGAAAAAGTGCCCCATTATTGGTCGAGACCAATAAATTAATTTTGAACTCCCACAACCTCACAAGCTATTGGTTCATTCGCAGCTTCCGAGACATTCTCGGTCTTGTTTCAACTGGTATTCTGCAACACCAGGCAAGAGAAGTGAAAAGGGTTTGCCTGTCAGGTTAAGATCTAGAGGCAATTTCCAGATAAAAAGAAAAACTGTTGAAAACAAGGACAGCTCATGAAAGCCTGCAAAATGCATAGCTTATTTCCAATGAGGTCCTTTGGTTTCAGACAATTAATAAAATGATGGATCAAAGCAGGCAAAAAGGATTGGAACCCGAAGGAGCGAGCAAAAGACACAAAAAGTTAGAAGGGAATAAATTGCACGCAAAGGATATTGAAAATTGCCAGTTGCAAGATAATTTCGTATTGCACTTTTGAACCCATGTAAACTAGTTATACACTTGATCTTGTCAGGAAGCTTGTTCCATTCTCAAATTGCAGTAAAGTAAAAGTACTTTCGGCAGAAATCTTGATTTTTGGTACAATAAAATTGAAAGCACACCCCCCTAGTATTATATCTGTGAAAGACAGAAGTTTGAATAAATGATTCTTAGGGTGCATCTTTCAAATTGCAATTTTGTGAGCATGGCAAAGTCTATAGTTTCCAACCTCGGTCTGTTTGTTTTTCTTAAATAAAGGTTTTACTTTGGCAAGTTTACAGTGTTAGTTATAATAGACTGATTTACATTTTTAGTAATGGAATTTGTAAAACTGAAGCACCATCTTTAAGGAATCTGGAAGGTATGCCATCTAAACCAGTATTTTTACCTGGGTCAAGTTTGCTAAGTTCAAAAAATTCTTCACCAACAGGAATAAAATGATTATTGTTGGTGACTTGAATGTACCTGTGAACAAACATGATAAATTTGATGTGTCACAACTCATACATTCATTGTCCGCTGATGGTTTATAGCAATATGTTGTAGGACCTACACATCGTAGTGGTAACACACTTGAATTAGTTATATCATAGAAGAAAGAGATAAAAAGGAAGCACAACGACTCACTTTGCTTTGACCAATCCATCTGCCGCCCTATAATTGCAATTGTTATTCATATCCTCACAAGTGGCCCTTACGAGGATAACCCTAATCTAATTTTCTCGCTCAAGAAAATTCGCACTTCGTGGTTGTTTCTTCATTGCGTAAAAATTCCGGGTCATCGGGAATCAGTGAATCAGCACGCGATGAATGCATATGACGGCTTACATTGCAACCGGTCAACATGCCCGGGGTTCTTGGATTTTGGTCGGGAACCCATACTCGTTCCCAAAAAAGAGGGACTAGCTGCAAATGCGGGACTACCGCTAGGGGTATCAAATTCACAATAGTCACCCTAGTGATTGTGACTGGTTCAATGATACAAATAAGAAAAATTAACCTAGTAGAACAAGTGTCATTTTCTTGTATATTGGCTATTTTAAATTGTGTTTCTCTTTTCATGTATTGAGAACAGGCCCCGCAAGGGGTATAATCTCACTTCAATCTTCAATCAATATTTATTTGTTCATCATAGAATACAGCAAAAACAATATGATAAATAATTATGTAAATAATCCAGTAAAAAATTAATTGTTACAATATTAATCAAAAATATGTTGCATACAAGTAAAGATGTTTATAATACATTATAAGTGGAATTTCAAAAGAGAGTCTATAACTTCGATAATACTAGTGGAAAATATATTTTAAAAAACAAAGTAAGGATGTCATATTACTGCTGTACCGTTAGGTGTATATTTACACTGAAAACTAGTATAAGTTCCACAACCAAACTTGTCCCATTAGAGGCCGGGTATATTTTAATTGAAAATTGGTCCCGTTAGAAGTCACTTTCAGAACCCTGTTCCATGGAACGAGCATGG
Organism: Ophioderma brevispina; assembly: GCA_023653785.1. Lineage (NCBI taxonomy): Eukaryota > Metazoa > Echinodermata > Ophiuroidea > Amphilepidida > Ophiodermatidae > Ophioderma > Ophioderma brevispina. The sequence goes on along the minus strand of JAMKCH010007306.1, from coordinate 22,536 downwards.
ATGCCCAACGAAATCCAAGACACCCCCCGGGTCAACACGTTCAAATTTAGTCAAACTTTCATCTTTTATTTCTCACACTGGGCAGTCTTGGGCACTAATTTAAAAGCTGTACGCATAACGATATGCAAACACTACGTATTTAACGAAAACAGCAAAAAATACACACCGGAGACTGCCGGAACATTTTGTATTAAGCAACATACTTTTACACTCTCACGTGTTCGTATATAGAGTTTTCAAAAAATTCTCCAGTAATGATTGCTCGCCGATCATCGATTGCGGCAGAGGGATTACGATCAAAGGGTCGCTGTTGAATCCTTTCCTTTTATGCGGGTGAATGAATAAACAGATTAAAATCGGATGGTGGCAGTCGATGTGCTTCCTTCTTATCTCTTTTTTCCATGGTTATATCTAGACCAGATGACAATATTATTTTTATTGTAGTGTCAGAAGTGTATTATATCTGATCATTATAAGATCTTTTGTACCATAAATCCTGTCAAATCTACTATTCCCAAGGTAACACATTCTATGCGCAATTTTTGCAATTTTGATAGTGAAGCTTTCAGTAATGAGCAGATTAATGATGATGTTAATCATATTGTGTCTGGTTTTACTGATACATGTAATTCTCTGCTTGACCAATATGCTCCTGCTGTTGTTAAAACTGTTAAAGTTTGCTCTCGTCTGCCCCCTTATAATGAAGAAATCGGGGAGGCTCGCAAGGTGCGTAGGCAGCTTGAGCGCAAATGGCGCAAATCTCGCCTTTACCATGATCGTTCTTACTATCTCAAACAGCTTTACCTTGTCAATGACATGATTGTAAGCACCAATTTAAGATTTCTTCAAATCCAAGATAGCTGAAACTAATAGCAGGGATCTTTTTAGGACTGTTAATGACTTATTAAATAGATCCAATAAGTTCCTGCCTGTTCGTTATTCAGCTACTGAACTGAGTAACAAGTTTGCCATCTTTTTCAAGACAAAGATTGACAATATTAGCAGTGAACTTAGGGAGGCTCATTGTAATGATGATGTGATTTTCAGTGAAGATCACCAAACACCACATTATGTTAACTTGTTTTTCTCTAGCAGCTGTGACTGACGTTGAACGGGTTAGTGAGGACTTTCTAACAGACTTGTTCACTCGATCCCCTCCCTACGTGGTTTTTAAATCAAAACATATGGGCTGTTTCTCCTTTGGTCACGGGCATTGTTAATACTTCTTTACAGAATGGTATTTTTCCTGATGCTTATTATAAGCAAGCTATTGTTAGACCAGTGTTGAAAAGCCCAGCCTTCATGTAAATGTTTTGAAGAACTACAGACCAATTCTAATATCCAATTTCTTGCCAAGGTCATTAAGTCTATTGTTGCTACCAGGTTGAAAGACCAAACTATACCTTTTTTAACCCTTATAATGAGACAAATACATTGGTGTACATATAAACACAATTTCACTTGATTTCAAATTTATCCCCTTTTTTTTACAAGTTCCCCACATTTCCCAGAGGTTGGAACCAAAAATTTGATTCAGCACCCTCCAAACTATAGAAAAACATCTTCAAACCTTCTTCCCCAAACTTCTAGAATGGGATTCTCGTTTAAAACCCTAAAAACAAAGAAACATATATCTCTAGACTAAAGGTCATCGGATATATTCGCCGCTTAGTATGTGCCATTTCCAGCCATATTGGATACCCATCTTAGATGGCATTTTACATGTATCAATTCCTCTGATTACCTAATGATGTGTACATTGATTGATTTACAGGGATATACACAAACATTGCAGTACTATACTCGATTCGCGTTGATGCGTTCGTCCCTCTGGAGTTCGTCGGAGAGGGGCTCTACCGGGAAAATGAAAGAATTCAAATGCACGTGCCACACCGGATTATCTTGGAGGACACTCCGGTCATTTAACTCACTCACCTGCCACTAAATACAAATTCATTCATGTATGGAAACGCACTATAGTGTATTTCACACTCCGTAGAACTCCTTTAATGATCCTACTTTAAAAAAATAAAAACAACAAAACATTTTCGAAAAAATACTAATCCTTGCTCATATTTTCTTATAATTGATTGCTTTGTGCAATGTCCTATCTTGTGTGATAGTTTTAATGTTTATTAGGTTTAAGTAAAAAATATGTAAGGCACGGGGAGAGTCAATTCTGGTCTCATTGGCCTTTCAACCATTTCACCCCGTACGAGGTTTTATATGATCATGTCAGACTCTTTGATACAAATGTTTTGTTCTTGCATTTTGGTTCATTTGGAAATACATATTAAAGCAATAACAACACATTTTTTGAAGAGTGACCCCAATTCTCAAAATTTAAGATTTTTGTACACTTGCGTTAGTAAACTACATGTATACCTGCCAGTGGCAATGCTCAAAAATCCGTATTTGACATAAAAGAAACGATTTTGTAATTAGAATCATTCGGGATCCCTGATTGTAAAATAATGGATGAACGTGGACACGTAGGTCCCTACATGTCGCAAATGTTATATTTCCGGCTGTATTTCATATTGGAAGGACGCTTCCCAGCAGCCATTTAATTATATCGGAGGTATAATTTTTCTAACTACAAAATTCCTTGTTTTGCGACACTTTTGAGATCTATCATTCACAGGTATTGTTAACTAGTCAATTATCAATGCAACTGTGCAAAAATCTCAAATATTCGGAAAATTGGGGGCGATCTTAAAAAATGTGCTTTTATTGCTTTAATATTGACATTGATATCTTCCTTTAATCTGTGAAACAGAATGGCGTGTAACAACATGGTGTAGATAATAGCTTGGCACGCAACCTATGCGTAACTATAAGAAGTTGATTTAGTGTCCTCGAAAACAGACTTAGATGAAATAGATAACATACCTATGCAATTGGTTATCGATGCCTGAGCACCCAATGAGCACAAAACTCTTATGGTTTTATTGTTTTCTCATTTGTTTTATTCACTTATTTATTTATTTATTTTCACTTTATTCGGGTGAATACAATGTAATACGGAATACCAGAAATTTTGGTATGAGACGATGAAATAACTGTATCCAGGATTTTTTTTTAATGGATACCGCCTGAGTACCCCATTTATCATTTACGCTGGACAACTCGTATGTCCCAAATGACATCACTGTCATTGTTAAAATGAATGTTCTAGGTATGTGGATCCTAGCGAACCCGAACTATGGTACAGTAAGGGAATTGAGAACAAAACTTTAAAAAAAGTACAGATTCAAGTATACTGTTCCGATGTACCAAAATTTCCTCCATAGTAAATGCTATGATTTGCAAATGTCAAATGAACAATATTAACCCTCTTCTTACCAAGCCATTTTTGGTAACACGGTTTACCAAAGAGGTGGTTACACGCCATTTCGTTTACAGTCAAAAAAAACCCTACATTCAGAATATATAAAAAATAAATAGTTAAACTAATTAATTTCTCCTCAAATGTTTGCTTTGGATATGAAGAGGGATAAACAGGCTTTCAGAAAACAATGGAAAACGTTCATTTGGTGTCATTTGGACTTTTGGAGGGAGAGCATGACCCATTGGGTAGGGTATTATCTTTGGTGTCGGAGTCCCCGGTTCAATTCCCGGCGGGACCACTTGCAGGGATTTAATCAAATATGTACACCAAATGTTTTGGAAGCATTAACGACATTGGTTTGCTTGGTAACTCTAATTTACTGTACTTCGTAGAAAATTTATAAAACAAGCAAACAAACAAAAACATGTTTACATCTGTAATCTTAGGGAAATTAATTGAAGTGAGAAAAGAATCTTAAGATAAATCTTTAAACTAGATTTTCTCGATTGTTAAATCCCTATGCAAGAAAGTGTCATTTTTTTATTTCTTATCAAAGTTAATAAATATCGTCATTTCGTGTATTTTTTTCACATTAAATGCATAACACATCAATGTACATTTTACATTTTTGGAACAGGTTAAGGACACTAACTTTTCCAGGAAAATGCACATTTGTCAGAATGGGGGGGGGGGGTATTTATTTTGAACTGTATAATTAACAAAGGATGACCATTTTTGATCACGTTTTTTATCAAGGGTAGGTTTTTCTAGATTCACGCTTCCCAGAACTTAGCGGGGAAATACCGCTGCAGATGGACTTGTTAATGATTAGTGGTAATTGCTCAGCCAGAGTGGGAGTTGACATAATCACCTTAGTTACCATGGTTACGACTTATACCTTATGAACTAAAAAAGAAATGGACCAGCCTAATAAAGAAAATCATAACGTGATACTCCGTGGAAATTCCACTCTACTTCTTCCTTCTTGGAAGTAGCTTTTTTTAAATAATTAATAGCTTATAAATTTTATCATTAGCACTTTAATCATAGCAATCTTATTAACCGTCATATTAAAATGACATTCCTTCAGCATGGCAGCATTTCACAGCACGTACATAGTGTTACGGTCACCTTGACCAAGGCCAAAACCACCTCAAAACTACGGATTCAAACTCCTGAATAACTAGACAATACACTGTGAACTTGATTACAAATTTTAAAAACAAAGTATTTATTTTAATTGTGTGTTTAAATCAATCGCAATCAAACATCAATTAGGTATCAATAATCAAAGATTAATCTATAATAAAGTTGTTAATTAATGAACTACTAGACTTACGACCTGGTGTGTGCCGCGACGCGGGCTGCAGCGAGATTACTGTTAAGATGCCGAACTTGCAAAGACTCCTGGCGAATATTCCAGCGCCAAAACTTTAATTTCCAATAGTGGGACGTGTCCACGGTCGACATGTCCTTACTGAAGAAAACCAGCTCCTAATGACTCCCGAAGCTCGGAGGTCGACTAAATATACAGTCCAAAAGTGCTGTAGCTTGTTTATCCTTGGATAACTCAGAGGCCACGAAATACGGAAAACGAACCCGGCTACACAATCGGACGAAACTGCTGGAGCTGAGACTACTATGACAATGTCCACTATATGGAAGATTTGTACTAGACTGTGATTACTGTCACTGTCAACTTGGAAACTCTGCTAATAACTTGGAGCACGACGGTATTAAACTCTCCTTGGAGTAATGATGTTGTGATACTCTGCCTCATCTTCTCTCACCAGGGCTTTATATATCCTCTCAAACAATTCTAAAAGGATCTAGTCCTCTCTATATGAGTCATGTACTAAATATAGTCCATTACATCATAAGTCTGGAAATGCCTCTACCATTCCACATGTACTGTATAGATTTGGGATCTCATAGCAGCTACTCACTGACTGTGTAATTATACACCAGTGCGCCACCTATGGTCAGACTCCTACCACCTTGGGTTGATCTCCTAGACTCCAGAACTTTCTAATGAAATCACTAAGGTTCTTGACGCTTCTCCGGTTTTCTGTTTTCTTCTGAGATCTTCTGTTTCATTCTATTTGCTTCACACACACCAGTATGCACATAAACCAGGTATATTTTATATTATATTACTTAGACTAATTTATAATATTTTATGTGCTAATTTATGACTTAATCTTGCTCAAAGTGAAATAAATCATTGCTAATTCTTGGGGGCTGTAACAATAGTGAATACCATGTGAGTACAATTCGACAGCTACCACAACTTAGCAGCCACTTCAATATTGATACATTAGTTTGAGAGATATCCCATGAGATGTTTGGCGAGTGCAGATATTATATAGTTTAGCAATATATTTGGAAATACAGAACGTAAGTTGCGAGCCTGAACAGCTCTGAAGCTCATGTTTAAAGATGAACAATAAGCCCATGTCAATATCCCGAGGGCACCGATGACGAAGAGTGGATATAATGTCTGATCTCTGTTTTAATAAAGCGTTTCTCACATCCTTTAATGTGCTGGAACATTTTATTAGTAGAGATAAAGAAGAATCAATAGTTAAAAGATCAACAATAAATATCACACCTGTGTTTGTGTTTAGTGTTTAATTTGTTAGTTTACACTATTATTTAGTTATGTTTTGTTGATATAAGTATGGTAAGCGTTGTTTGACAAATAACAATTTTGGTTTCATAATCAAGAATTTCAAGGGAAAGTTTATAATCTAGGATTTCTATATTAGGATTCGGTATTTCTATGCTATATATGTCTATTTGTTCATCGCAGGGTATTAGGAACTTGTTAAATAAATTACTTGATAATGACAATACTAATTTCGTGTACTTATAAAAAGAAATGGTGTCTGAGCGAGAGAGAGAGAGAGAGAGAATTTTTTCCGATTTTAGTGTCAAGAAAAAAATTAGGCCTCAAAAAGATCACCAAAATTCAAGTCAAAGAGGAAAGAATTGTTCACAAAGACCTTGATAAGAAAATTTGCTTTTACCTGGACGGTTGGGTCTTAAAACTATAAGTTTCCCTATTTAACTGTCTTAAATACTGTACATTTCTCTATATAACTGTCTTAAAACACTATAAATTTCTCTAAATAACTGTTTTAATACTATACATTTATCTATATAAGTGTCTTAAACACTATAAATATCTCTCTATAACTGTCTTAAATACTATACATATCTCTATATAACTGTCTTAAAACTATACATTTCTCTATTAACTGTCTTAAATAGTATAAATTTCTCTATATAACTGTCTTAAGCAGAAAAAAATATCTATATAAGTGTCTTAAACACTTAAACACCAGGTGTCTTTCACAAAGCTCTTGAATGGAACCAGAATGTCTTCAGACACCTTTCAGCACTAATTTTGGCCTCTGTAGAGCCGTTAATGGTTCTCTAAAGGGTTGTTAATTTTCTTGAAGGTTTGAGCGGGGTTTTGAGAGAGAGAGAGAGGGAGAGAGGGTGAGAGAGAGAGAGAGTAACTTCAGGGAACTTTCTTCGAAACTTTAGAACCATTTGAAGTGGGTTGTAAAAAGGTTCTGAAGGGTGCCCAAAGAACTACTGTATTCAATTTAAGAACCATTTATCCATATTCACATGGAGGACATATTTACAACTTTTTTCAAAAGGGTGTTATTGTTGAGGCAACAGCCTAAAAGTAGCAAAATTGGTTAAAATACGGAAAGACAGTTAGTACACTTAAATTACCATTACGCAAAACACTTTTATCTTTAGCTGTTTAGCATAATAGAGTCAGATTATGGGATAATATGGATGAACAATAATTTTTGTATTCATGGACAAATTTTCATATATATTTTCGAAAGGGGAGGCAAAAAACAGCAAAACAGTTGTAAAAAAAAATCATCTTTTTGGCCTATAAATAGCTATTGCTTCAACTTAATAGCTCAAAATTGATATTGATATCATTGAATAGATATTTTTCTTTATCATGATGCCCAATTTGTTATCTTTATTCTTTATTTGTGATCAGTAGTGGTAAATATAGCTATACAGACTGTCCCAATAAAAACTATACAATCAAACTAAAAATTATAAAAAATATAAACTGTGCATTTTTGCCAGATATTTTGACTTTATTTGTTAGACAAGATCCTAAGCTAAATCCTCGCTTTTTTTTTTTTTTTTTTTTTTTGTGAAACGGGCCCCAGGTGTCTTTATGGCTCTTGAATGGAACCAGAATGTCTTCAGACACCTTTCAGCACTAATTTTGGCCTCTGTAAAGCCGTTAATGGTTCTCTAAAGGGTTGTTAATTTTCTTGAAGGTTTGAGCGGGGTTTTGAGAGAGAGAGAGAGAGGGTGAGAGAGAGAGAGAGTAACTTCAGGGATCTTTCTTCGAAACTTTAGAACCATTTGAAGTGGGTTGTAAAAAGGTTCTGAAGGGTGCCCAAAGAACTACTGTATTCAATTTAAGAACCATTTATCCATATTCACATGGAGGACATATTTACAACTTTTTTCAAAAGGGTGTTATTGTTGAGGCAACAGCCTAAAAGTAGCAAAATTGGTTAAAATACGGAAAGACAGTTAGTACACTTAAATTACCATTACGCAAAACACTTTTATCTTTAGCTGTTTAGCATAATAGAGTCAGATTATGGGATAATATGGATGAACAATAATTTTTGTATTCATGGACAAATGTTCATATATATTTTCGAAAGGGGAGGCAAAAAACAGCAAAACAGTTGTAAAAAAAATCATCTTTTTGGCCTATAAATAGCTATTGCTTCAACTTAATAGCTCAAAATTGATATTGATATCATTGAATAGATATTTTTCTTTATCATGATGCCCAATTTGTTATCTTTATTCTTTATTTGTGATCAGTAGTGGTAAATATAGCTATATTGGTGAAGAACATGCACATTTAGAGATCGTTGACCTCTGACGTCACGCTCCACCGCTCGCGACACTAAAAGCAATATTAGCACATTTTTTTGGAAGAGCGCCCCCAATATTTCAAAAAATTGAGATTTTTACACGGTTGCATTGGTAACTGGCTAGTAAAATATACCTGGTTAAGCTCGAAAATGTCTGTGTGTCACAAACGAAGGAATTTTGTAATTAGAATAATTATTATCGGGGATCCCGATAATAATTCAACGGCTGCTGGAATCGGCCTTCCAATGTGAAATAGCCAGGAAATAGCGCCATGTACGTGTCTACGCTCATCCATTAGTTGTTTTATTGGTTCAGGCAAGTCAAGTTAGAGGTTATCTTCTCGAGGTGGCACTATGTCCTCATGGACGGACATAAACGTAGCATTTCCAGCTCTGCCGTTAAGTCTAATCTGGGATCCCAATTCTAATTACAAAATCGCTTATTTTATGATAGTACGCATTTCTTAGCATTCTCGTTCGCAGGTATAGTTTCCTAGACAATTTACCAACGTAAGTGTGCCAAAATGTCAACTTTTGAAATTGGGGCGCACTTAAAAAAATGTGCCATTATTGCTTTAAGACTTTGCTTTTCAGATGGCCCAAGGGATGACCTATACAAAAGTCATAACCAGACACCTGGTAAAAAATCAGGATTAAATATGTGGTATCTCCCGGTCTGATAGGCTTCATGACGCAAACAGACAGTCACGTGTTCTTAATAAATATGTGGATGGATTTATTTTGTGTAAAAATATGCTTAAAACGTGGATTATTGAGAGCACTTACTATGCTAAAGGAAATTACTCATTATGTCTGTCTTGACTTTCTTGAAGAAGCCGCTCAGTTTGTAATATCTTAAAAGTACTTCATACTTAGATCAATTTACACGAGGGTATTAAAAATTTTTGTCTTGTAGAACTGATGATGCGGTAATTACATGTGAGTATAAAAAAAATTACATTTTTGCTTTGTTGATTACACAAGTTAATAACCAATGCACTAAAACATGTCATACCCTTCATACTAGATGAGCTTACCTCTGCTATCATCCACCTAAAGAGTGGAAAGCCCACTGATAATATGCCAGCGGAGTTCCTGAGGCACTGCGGCCCACGATGTCTTGAATGGCTCCAGGAGTTCTACACATGTTGCCTTACCAACAAGTCCTTACCCAAGAAACCAAACAAGCCTGTTGACAACCCCAAGAACTACCGTCCAATATCACTACTGTTTGTTTCCTTCAAACTCCTTGAGAGGCTGAAACTGGCCCGGCTGGAGCCAGTCTTCGAATCCCATCTGCCTGACGAACAAGCAGGATTTCGCCGTGGCCGGAGGAAATGATATTGAGGAGAGCTTTGAAAAGATTCGTAAGACAGTCGTCATCTTGGCGGACCTTACTGCAGCATATGACAAAAAAATCGTGTGGCACCAGGGTTTGACACTCAAGCTTCTCAGGACCATCCCGAATCGTCACCTTGTACAATTCATATGTAACATGCTTGTAAACCGTAACTCGAAAAAGCAGTCGCATCTCAACTGAAAGTCTACCTGCTTCAAAAATAGCCTTTATTCTGATATGCAATCAGCAAATCGCCAGTTTCATTCAGCTGAAACAGCCATGCTTCGTGAAGTGAATGATCTGCTTTTGGCATTAGACAAGGGCAATGAAGAAGTTTTGATTTTGCTTGATTATTCTTATTCTGCCGCATTTTGACACCATCACCCATTCCATCTTTTTCGAGCGTCTACAAAGTCGGTACGGCATTGGGGGCACTGTGCTACGATGGTTTAAATCATATCTTACTAATCGTTCCCAAACTGTTGTTGTGAATGATAAGCTTTCAGACATTCATATCTTTCCTTGCGGTACCGCCAGGGATCTGTCAAGGGACCTCTTGATTTCATCTTATATACCGCTCCTTCGAGTGACGTGATTGGTGCACATAGCGGAATTATGCACATGATTTATGCAGATGACACATAACTGCATTTAGTACTGCAGTCATCCAGGACATCTGAAGCTAATAACAAATCGGAAAGTTATATCCCTGATGTAAGATCTTGGACCATCACCAATGGGCTTATGCTGAATGATTCGAAGACGGAGATTGTGCATTTTCATTCTAAGCAACGCACTCCGTCCAGTCTACCAGCTATTGTTATCGGTGATGCTAGAATCAACACTGCCGACTCTGCTAAGGATCTTGATGTTACACTGGGTAGGATACTTCAAATGAAAGATCACATTAATCAAAGATCTGCGTCTTTTTTAATCTACAAGATTGGGCGGATCCGTAGGTATTTGGATCAACCTACCACAGAACGCTTGGTTCATGCTTTTGTGTCCACTAGATTAGACTGTAATAATTCTCAGTTGTGCCGTCTTTTTTACGTGTACAGAACTCAGCAGTGAGACTTGTCACTTTTACAAACCAATATGACCTCATTTCGCCTGTTCTGAACGATCTGCACTGGCTAAAAGTTAAAGACCGCATCCGTTTCAAAATCTTACTCATTACCTCATAAGATACGAAATGGTATGGCTCCCAAGTCCCTCAAGGAACTTGTCTCGGACTATAATCCAAGTATTTCTCTACGCTCATCGTCGAAAGGACTTCTCAGTGCTGGTCCACGAAGTAAGACTATGTATGACTTTCCACTTTTAAAACTAGACTGAAGACATACCTTTTTTTTTATCCGAGTTTGGGTGGCAAATTGGTCATATGTTATACCTCACTGAACCTCTTTCTTTCCTTTTTTAATAATTGAAATGTTAATGTCATTAGGTTTATATTTAGTTAATATTGTATTTCATTAATTTATAGATTAAGAAACTGTATTTATTCAGTGTGTTTGTGTGATCATATATATCTCTAAACATCTCACAGACATGGAACACTGCCTGGCTAAATACTCCAAGATCAGACCAATTCACTATCACACCTATGACAGAACTCCCACCTGGTAGCAATCTTCCACGTAAGGAATGGGTCACCTTGAACAGGATTCGCACAGGAGTCGGTCGTTTCAATAGCAATATGCACCGGTGGGGGCTGCGACCATCTCCAGCCTGCCAATGTGGCTCCCCATCACAGACTTGCGGATTACATTCTCAATGAGTGTCCTACCTTTCGTCCACTGGTGGATATCGCTACCTCCCTTTTTGCGGTTATCGTCAGGTTGATAGTCATTTTCCGAAAAGGACGTTAGGGATTATGTGAGTCAATAAAACCTCTACATTCAGGAAAGATTTTTTCTTGAAAGGTTAAATATTATTTTTGCTTGAATGTTTTGCTTTGGTTGTTTACAGAGATAAACAGGCTATCAGAAGATTTTTATTTGGTGTCTTTCGGACTTTGGGGTCAATTTTGCGAATATACCTAAAAAAATCATGACAGCTTGCTAATCCATAGTAAACTGTGGTCTTACACCAGCTATCGTGACTTTCTTATTTGGGTAATTGAACATTTTTTCACTCGGCATTTTCTTTTATAATTGCCGGGATATTAATTTTTTAATCCTGCAATTATTCTCTCACATTCTATAGTTTGACAATAATTTGGTGTTAAATGTTTTTACTCAAATCGCTGCTGAAAACCATGTTACTCTATGTAAACGATGCATCTTTATTTGGCTCAAAATCGGCCAAGCAGGATTTTTAAGTCTCTCATCAAAATGGGCATAACTTCTTCATCCATAGTCCAAATGACACCAAATAAAGGTTTTCTGAAAGCCTGTTTGTTCCTCTTTATACCAAAACTCAAACGTTTTAAGAAAACTAATATTTAAACTATTTTAAATTATTTTTTTATTCTGAATGTAAGGGTTTGTATTGACTCAACACTGTAGATAGGTCAGAATTGACCCATTTGTATAGTTGGCTTTAAAATTTTCGCACCATTCTTAATAGTAATCTTAGCAAAAATCGACCCATTTTCATATTAAAAATCGGGAAAAAAATCAACCAATTTTGATTGTGATGTTACATCAAAATCAGAAAAATCGACCCCTTTTAAGTTAATTGTGACCAAAAATTGAAAATTGGACCCATTTATAATAACAATGACCTTAATAAAAATGACTCATAATAGTAGCCTGGTGTAATTTTCAGCTCACGATATGTAAAATGACCAGTCTTTCAGAGTAAAGTATATACGGTCTATGTCATTCAGGCAGACGGCGCGCAAAATATTTATTATTGGGACAAAATATATTTCCGCTTTAAATCCAGTCTTGTAAAAGGTATTATTATTACCTACTTTACATAAATTGAACCAGAAATAATTCTCGGGCGTTATGATCTCACGATGTAAATTGTCGTTTTAGTGTCCTGCTTTTGATACAGGACTTGTGTGAATGATTTTACTTAAAGCATAACCTCACATTTTTCAAGAGCTTCCCCCGATATGAAAAAACATATGTTACGATATTTCAGTTGCAATTGTAACCTGGCTAGTATAACTTGTGAATGTTTTGTACATACAATCTGATGTTATAACCTTTGATTTTCAAAGGCACTGCAACTCCGCGCTATGCGTTTAGCACAGTGTCCTCATCCTCAATTCCGCCATTAATGCTTATCGTGCATAATGTATATTGTATTGTTTGTATTTTTTTTATTTGAGATGAATAAATTGAATTGATTGATTGGTTGATTGATTTAATGCTAAGCTCGAAACTGTCTAATGTATCGCAAAGAAGTAATGTTGTAATTAGGAATAATTAATATCGGAAATCCCGATAATGATTCAACGGCTGGCTGGAAACGCCCTTTGTAATATGAATGCCGGGCCTAGTGCAAATTACGAAGAAATCCGTAACATCAAGAAAATCGCCCTCAGTCCCTTTGATATTGAGACAGACATAAAAATAATCCATTGTAAACCCTTTAAAGGTGTTGATCATTTTCAATCCGTAATGTTAAAATATTCTATCTTTGTGACTGTGTAATTGTTGACATGGTAATTGTGTTGGAAGAAATCCTCATTTCAAAGAGGTAAATAGCATCAGAAACACTTGTTAGCTACTATGTTTTGCATATTGCCATTCGGCTTGAGAGTAAGAATGGAACAACATCTTCATGTCTATTTGAAAACGTAAATTACCAACCGTTTTATTTGGAACGAATTTTAATATGAGACAGCGATTGATTGAAGGATACAAAGTAGAGTCCAAACAAATATTGTCACATTGGGTGCCACATCCCATAATAATTTCCACAGATTCTCGCTAGATTTTTAGAAAATCTCACAAGACGATGTTTTACTTGTATGTTAGTATTAAAACAAGCTTGTGGATAAAGCACAAGATGCTCGTTCAGTGATTTTTATTATTAATCAGACTTGCTTTTTGTAAAATCAACAAAGGTCGTCACTCTAGGAGATTGAACTGTCTTAAAAAATCAAGTGTTTCTCTACTTGTGAAAAACCATAGTGTACTTTATCGAGGAAAATATGTGCAGTACGTTTGGAGCTGTATGGAAATCATATTCCATATGGCCTGTGGAAGTACAAACAATAACAACAGGGGAAAAGAAATTCTAAACCTTTGCTATTTGTTTGTCCGTGCATTTAGATTATTCGATCAAAAGCGTCCGACTGAGAAATGGACCTAGCTTAGAAACGATTTTGGGACTTTCTTTTCTTCCATAAACTTCCTCGTTTGCTGCATATCCGTCTTGACCCCATGTACCCCTGTATCCTGGCTCGAAGAAGATGATGGCAGGCATTGGTGTCGAGAGCATTTTTGTTAGGGGTGTTATGTTAAGAGCCTAGAAGACCGATATAAGGGGGGAGGCCAACATTTTATTTTTTTTTCTGGCTTACTTTTTAGATGGAATGCTTGTTTCTTTGGGGGAAAGGGGTTAGCCTTCAGACATAACCCATACTGATCTCCAACGTGTTCGGCAAGTGAGTAGATTAGATTTGCTCCAAATACGTCCTTATGTTACGCGGATAAGATACGTTTTGCAAATACGTCATAATTAGTTATAATTTTTACTAATTAGCAACTTTGAGGTTTGAAATTTGGTGAATTTGTTCAGTAAGTACAAAACACAGGAAGGCCCTATATACAAATATTTAACCTCTGCAGATTCATCGTTGGTGATGTTTGTACGACAAATAAGTATAAATGACTATAAACTCGCTGCTGACAAACCCCATTACGCTATGTAAACGATGCAGCTTTATTTGGCTCAAAATCGGCCAAGCGGATTTTTAAGTCTCTCCATCAAAAAGCATAACTTCTTCCTCCAAAGTCCAAATGACACCAAATAAAGGTTTCTAAAAGCCTGTTGTCCTCTTATACAATATGTCACACGTTTTAAAGAAAACAAATGTAAACTATTTTAATTATTTTTTCTTCTGAATGTAGGGTTTTATTGACTCACACTGTAGATGGTTCAGAAATTTCGACCCATTTGATAGTGGCTTTTAAATTTCGCACCATTCTGAATAGTAATCTTAGCAAAAAAATAGACATTTTCATATTAAAAATCGGAAAAAGCAACCATTTGATTGGGATTTACATCAAAATCAGCAAAATCGACCCTTTTAAAGTAATTGTGACCAAAAATTGAAATGGGACCCATTTCTAATAACAATGACCTAAAAAAAGACTCAATATATAGTAGCATGTGGAATGTTTCAGCTCAAGATATGTAAATGAACAATCTTTCAGAGTAAAGATACGGTCTAGGTCGTCTTAGAAATGTGAAATGGAAAGTGTCCAGCTTTTTGTTGTCAGATTCATGGATTTTCGGTTTCGCTTCCTACAGCAGAACTGCATTGACCAGCGGATTTATATAACTTCCGTTATTTTCTCAATGTTACCTTTTTTAGTTCTGATGGTCAATTACCCAACTAATACGTATGACAGTATTCAAAACTATTTCTTCCCTTCAGATTCACTCCCAATACTGATAATTATTACACCGCCCATACGCTTGACATTATCTGTTTATCTTGAATACTAGATTCCTGAAGGATTTTATGGAGCCGTTTAATAAGAGTACGGGATCTGTTTATAAAGAAACTCTCCGAAAGGGCGATGGGCAATACAGAAAATAAGCCAGGTCAGGAACACCTTAATCGTGTAACTCTGATTATATCCTTGACCAAGGTCGTTATAGACAATATGTATATTTAGTTGAATTAATTTGTTTTCAATTGCAGTATTCAACGTGTGTGCTTTACATTCCAGTTTACTATATGAACAATTTAAGCGGTCTTCGCTTAATTTGTCTAACAAAATCAGGGGTCTGACTGGATATGTTACTGAACGTATATAACTCTCTGAACAATAGTAATTGAATCTACTCAGTGGATAATGGCATCTTAGTATGAGTAGTGCTGTAAAGACCATCAGTTGAGATTGTAAATTATTGTAAAAGAACTTATAAATACAAAATAACAAAATATACCAATACCGCAGGTAACATTTCTCAGAGATGGCGATGTTCCCGTGTACAGTGGGTCAAAAAAACACAACGCAACACTTTGGCCAGTCGCCATAGGTTTTTACTAAAGCATAGACATTTGTTATGGGTGGTAAGGTAAGAAGGGACGGTTAGCTAAGATCCCTGAAAATTTAATTATGATAGAATCAAAGTGTTACGATATGTCCCCAGCATATCAAGTAACCCGCAGGACCCATTTTACCAAGAGGGAGGAGCTGGTAACCACAAGAGTGGTACTGAAGAAAAAGACTGGAAAATGCAATTTTGATTACAGTTAACATTTAATTATTGTCTAAATTCATTGCAACAAACTTCTACTGATCAAATAACTGCATTTAACTATACGATCAACTGTAATGATAAAACATTAATTATTGGTGACTTTGGGTAAACAAAAAAATGAATTTTCACCTAATGTAGACATAATGATATGAGAACTTTATAACTTATTATGACGCATGTGATACTCATTTTATATCGATGGAAAGAGGAGGACCGTAACTATACAATGGCACCAAAAATCAAGTGTCGGATATTACTATGTCGTATTAAGCTATTGGTTGTAGCTCTCTCTCCCGGAGGGGTGGCTGCCATCCACCATCCATCACTTTGGATCAAACTGTTCTTTACCTATACCCCGGTGAAGTTTGTTTTGCATGAAAAGGAGGAAGGTGTCAATTGACAATTACATTAAATAATTTGGAACCAAAAAACTGAAGGCGAGGTGGTTAACAACCCAATTCAGTAGACGAGGATATTATATTATTATATCTTATTATTATTCTTATTTTTTATTATTATTGGTTGTTGTTGTAGACGGGACCCGGGCCTGCGCTCTCAACACCTCATTGTTTCCACAGGCTATCTCCAAAATTCCCTCTGTTAGCATGTAAAGTATACACACTAGGAAAACACCAGCTCTCGTGTCCAGGGGATGGTGGACGGTATCAACCACGTGACCGAGCTTATACTGTGAGGATCACCTCCACCCCATGGGGTGTTAACACCACTATTCGGTGTTAACCAATCAAATGGGAATTCCGAGATATTCCAACAATGAGTTATTTTTAACGAGCAGGCAAATTTTCAACCCTAATGAATATTCATAATTTGTGGGGTAAAATGAACAAACAGTCAATTCAGACAGCAATTTATTAGTTTTCTACTTGTTAAACTGATGGCATTGATGATCTGACTTAAAAGTTTAAAGTTATAGATCATATCAGTAGGTAAAACAATTGCAGTTTAGATTAGCTATAAATGTTTAATACATTAAAAACAAAGGTCTATTTACTATCCTCGCATGTTTTGCTAGCTCAAAATCCATTGTACCATATTCAGGATTCAATAGCGCCCCTGCCTCATACAGGTGGTAAGTGCACATTGTAACGTACATACTTTCACCAGTTGACCCCTATGTATTGACCCCTGCACCGTCGTGTTAACCGTAGAACACACAGTATTAAGGACGCACGGGGACTAGGAGCGATGCAAAGTTTAATTACTGTTGCCCCTCACAAAAATCTCACCGTAAAAAAGTACAGGTTGTCCCCATATATCAGCCGAATTCGAGTATAGATGTCAATGTGCTGAGATGGTGCCACATAAATGGGACATTAGGTTGAAGATTTGCACCAGATGCGGTGAACACTTATTGGTAACCCGGAAACTCTTTATTTTTGATCATTGATCCAAATTAAGATGAACAGGTTTTAAGCCATCTTGGTTGTGGCTAACTTATGAGTTTTGGACAATCTAAATAATGGCTTCTATTTAGATTACTCTGTGCCTAAGAAACCATATGTTTAGACACTTGCCGACTTATCAGTTATGATTTACAATCAGAAAATGGCGGCCAATCTTGGACGCCATCTTAGTTTAGCATGTGTGAGTTTTTAAGTTAAAAATAATGACTTTATTAGCTTCCTTGTGCCTTAAAACATATATGATAGACACTTGTCTGGTTGGAACAGGTTATGATAAAAAAATAGAACATGGCGGCATTTTGACGCAATCTTGAATTTTGGAGAGAGCTCCATGGGGATTTTTGGGGACTGTTAGTAGGTTATTTTTATACTCCATATTCCTGGACGATACCTGAAAAATTCAGCTGTTAGGAGCTCTTTCCAGGTTTAAACTAATGCTCTTGGCCTATTAACCTAATTCATAACGTTAGTACAGCAGAGTATTTGGAAATAAAATCTGAATATTTCATGAAATCCAAATGCAGTAATGTTTCTAACTAAAAGATGCACATACCCACACACAAAATGAATAATCAATGTCGCCGCGTAAAAGTTCTAAACACTTCGCATACGCTCATTAACATATGTACCGTGCAAAGACAATAAAATGCACGATTTTTGTCCAATTCATATGCCCCTCTCAAAATAAACGTTTATGAATAAGTAGTAATTGTTGGTTGGCCCTATTGGATTATCATCTAACCCTGGGCTGTGTGACTTTGGGATCACATGGCAAAAAAGGTCAAAATCAAAACATGATTAAACTGGTCTAAATATCTCTAGTCATAAGAAAAGTACGTCGAGGTACAATATATTGGTAATTGTCCTTCGCTCTAAGCCATAACTAAGAAAATTAAATAATCCCTGGGGATTTGTTATGAAGCACTAGATGCTTTGATAGCAGTGGCTAGCTATATATATGGTCTCTTTCCATTGATACATACTGTGCACAATATTTTCAAAAATTAATACAATTATTCTTGGGGTCACTGACAGTGCCTTTAAATAGCTGTAACATAAAAACCCAAACTGCTTTAATGATAGAAAATAAATACTAACATCATTAGTATGGATTTATATTGACGCCATAAAGTCTTGCAAATCGGCAAAATTATCAATTTCCACAGTGTGAACAATAAGCAACAATCGAATTTGGCAATAAAAAGCGAGGTATATCGGATTTTCAGCAGCTTTATCTTATAAATGATGCCCCCAAATTACTGGTTGATATAAACAGAGTTTTAGTGCCCATACTATGTGCAATATATATTTTTTAAAATACTTCTTAGCAGCAAGACCCTTCAGCCCACCCACTTTGATGGCATGGCAATAGCCTTGATGAAGTGCTACCTTCTAATAATTTAGTATGTTTTCACTAAAGACTGGAAAGGATATCAAACAATAACCTGGAAGACTTTACAAATTAGCTTTTTAGCGCACCGGAGGAAAGTTAACTGGTTCTTACAGAAACACGGTTCTTTTAAAGGTACCAGGAAATCAGATGATAAACCTACTCCAAATCTTTATCGGGCACATTTCCATCCAAGAAAGCGGCCAGAAAAAAGAATACACTACCAGTGACATACTTAGTGAAAAACGAGTGATTTTCAGCCAGTGTCATGATAGATTCACACCAGTCACTGGAATTTTCTATTTACTCTCTGAAAAATCAATAGTTTGCACTAATGATGTCAAACCAACCAATTAGTGCATGACTTTCTTCCCTCCTTGTAGACTTGACACAAACCACATTAATTATTTGCATTTCCTGGGACCTTTAAAGGGGTGCAACGATGATAATTCCAAATAAACAGAGCCCCTACAAAAATGTGAAATTCTGATTTTGGCACTGTATCAAAGATTTCAATGCAAAAATATCATCTTCTGAAAGGATTATGCTGAGAATTGTTTCTTTTGTACAAAAATGTGGAATTTCTAATTTCGTATAGGAGCAAATACGACATTAGCCTAGTTTTCTATTGAAATAAGCCATATATACAAATCACCTTTTGTATTTATTTTAAGTTATTTCTGGTACCAAATAAAAGGTAGGGGAACCATTGAGTCTCTAATCTATATAAAATCACTCATTCACAGAAAAAATATGGGATGATTGAAAAATTCTCTTTTGCACCTTTAATATGTTTGCTTGTGTATATTGATAAAGATCAAAATAAATATAACTTTTAATATGAAAGTCGATGTGGTTCTTTTGGAATTTAATGATTTCAGTTTGAATTAGGTAGTATTTTAGTTACATTAATTACATGTTTTGGTGTGACAATAGTTAAAGTTTTTTTTATTTTCCAGGATATATGCCAAAAATGTTCATTGGTGCAATCAACCTTTATTGTAGTAGTAGTAGTAGTAATCCAAAGTTTTAAATCCGGTTTTTATCCCCGCTAAAGGGGTGGCCAGATTCTAACCATTATTCTGGCATCCCTAGTTCTTCTCTCGGCCCACTTCAACAGTTTCCTCGGTACTCATCAAATGCCTCTCCCAAGTCTAAAAAAAAATATACAAAGCTTCTTCCAAAAAAATAATTTCATCAAAATGTTTTTTTTTAATTTGATTAACTAAATTGAAATGTAAGGTTACTTATTTGATTTAATTGAAGTTGAATTTAAGTCAATATTTTATTGCATAATTACATTACATTACAATCAGTAAATGAATCTTTCAGATCAAAAGGTTGAATTAAGTCAAAATTAAATATTACATTTTGTTATGGTTGCCCCCCCCCCCCCATTATATATTCGGAATCTGCAAAAAAAAAACATTTGTGTGTAAGCAGGTCTTTTTATTGTGATTACGAAGTTTGACAATAATTTTGGTTTATTTTAGAATCTGAAGAAAATTTTCACACTAAATGTATGTAATATTGTTAAATATTGAATGAATCCAACAATCAAATACAGTATGAAAACAAAATTTAATTTCTTACATACTCATTACTCAAAAATTTATTTTTTTTCAGATTCTGCAATAGCAAAACAATACTCAGCATATGATGAATTAAGATATTTCAATTATATTAAATATTAGCTGATTCAAACCTCAATTAAAATCACAACCAAATACGTAATCTAATTTGTATGAAACGATGGGTTTATTTAACTAGATCAATGTATCAGGATTTTGATGAAAAATGGGTTACTACAATAAAAGCAAGACGATTGCCCAATTTTTTCATTGATTTCGGCTAAATTCGGAATATTTTAATTACATTCTTAATCTTTAGATGTGACATCTTTGTATGTGGTGTAATTTCAGGATGTGCAAAAATGTTATTGTTTATATGCAATCGCCAACCTTATTAGTGCAAACATCAGAACATTACATAACAATATCAAAGTAGGTGTCACATGTAAAATATCGTTAAAATAATTGCAATTAAAATTACTTATGAATTTAAACCGAAATCATGAAAAAATCAAAGAAAAAAAATAATCTACATATGCAAAGTATTATTTATTTGATATATAATCAATATCGACAGCGTAAATATTTGAAAACCTCGGTTTGTGTAGGTAGCAATGAAATTTCCTCTGGTGTGCCTAAAATGTTTCTAAACCTTTCATAAAAAAAAAAGCTTCCAGGGATTGTTTTTATATCACGTCCCAGGCATTTAGCAAAGGAAATGAGAAAGTAGTACCTCACCAGGGTTGGACATGCCATCAAAGTCGAATTGTGGGAAGGTCGTTGCAACCTTAGAATAATTGTAGGATACATGTTTGCAACTATTGTGCAGAGTAGGCTTTAAAACTCTTTTTATATAAAACTAGTAATTTGCCATCATTTCGAGCTAAAAAGGCATGATAGACCTATAGGCTTTAGTGCAAAAGGGATTTTACTGTCTGTCTGTTGAAATTAACATTTGCTGATTGCAAACTTTTTTTTTGTTTTTTTTTTTTTGTCTTTTTTGGACATTATCGGAAACCATCTATGGGAATTTTTCATATCAATGGAAAGATGAGGACCATAATTATCCACTTGTCTAAAATCCTTAAAACGAATCCTTAATTTCCCGTGATAATTGTGTTAACAAAGTTTAGTAAGAGCCACGTCACAGGTTTAGGTGTTGTGATGCTTCTATTCGAGGGACTGTGACAAAACCCTAACTAGTACTAATAAACATGTGGAATGTAGATTTTTGCACAATACAATATCCATCTAAAATTCTTATTATCATACCAAAAACTTGGTATTGGTGCTGCATTGTGCAGTGATCTAGGGTAAATTCTCGGGGGATGGGGGTATTATATACCCCAATATTTGATAAGGGATCGTCAATACGATCACCCCCCCCCCCCCATGTGATGCCCGTCATTTGTTTTTGACCAGGAATAACCTCAATTTAACCATTAATAGTTTTTTTCATTTTAAAAATGATAAATTTCCGCTCGCTTCTCAGGCATTTGTCTAATTACAATTACATTAAATCTAAATGGCAAAAAATTAGCGCATGTGCTGTAATGAAACTTTTCAGCAAACCATGTTTCATTCAAGAAAATGTTCTCAACCTCATCCCACCGATGTCAAAAGAAATTTACGCCATGGCAGTGATGGGGTACTTGCCATCTGATAACCCAAATTTTGTTTTTGTCTTTTAAGTGGAGATCATAAACGGGTATCCAGGTTTCATAACAAAAAAAAAATCGAAAACGGGCCATTCCACTCTCTCATCCGTTTCTCTGGGGTTAGAATATGGATATGTATGTGTCCGCCCCGAAAAGCTGACACGTTAGCGGTTCTGCCAATCAAAATGCTGCATGTTTTATGTAAAAAACCGCCAACAATTTCGTTAACAGAGATTACAGATAGAAATATTTAGCCACGACTACACAAAAAACCAAGTTTTTCAACTGCTGAAGGAGGCTTAAACATTTAGGCATCCAAGATGGCAGCCAAAGGAGGCTATGTTGCTAAATTGAAACTAAAATGGCAATGTTGAAAGAACATGAGTGCAATTTTTGAGCTCCAAAAAGAATTTATGGCATTTATATTACGTACAGGCTTGTTTTAAAAGAGGCGGTGATGATACTCGCCTCTAGG